>VMDO01004145.1:35000-129909 GCA_007922755.1 Pedetes capensis
CTTACAGAGAGTTCTGAAAACTTCTTGTCACACCCCAGGAGTCACTTCTGGATAATATGGCAAAATATTCGCACTCTTACCCATCTATTTGGTGCCTACTGAGTACACTTAGATGACCACTGGATGCATTTCTTCTGTGCTACAAAAAGCTGACTTGGTCACGTATCAACTCTTCAATCTTAGACTTATTAATACCATGTTCTACTCAACTGGGCAAACTGGCTTAAGTCAGCTCTCTATGGAAAGCACAAGCATCTCTTTAAGATAGGTAAACTACAGAGAGAACAAAAAGCACCAGTGGCTCTGACATCCTGGTGCCTGCCTTACAACCTACACCTATCAGTATGTCTCCAGCTGTGGCACATGAAACTCATGTGGGGTATTATCCTTTCCTTCTTAGTCCATTGGAAATTTGCCACAAATAGGATTTTAAGAAAGTTGAATCCATGTTAATTGCTCAGATTAAAAATCATTCCTCAATCTTATACGGACATAATTTACTAAACTACTGTTCACCTTGGTTGCAGAGTAGATGGTCAACAGTGGCGATGGGAATACGCCACTGGCAGAGGAGACATTCACAATCACCCCTTTAGATCTGAAATGGAAAATGTACCAGTTAAACAGAGTAAAATCATATACACATTTGTTGTAAGTTACAAATCAAGATGTACAGAAACAGAACAACAGAGCTGCTTTTCTAACACACATCTCTCCATGCCTTTCATCAGTGTGTGATATGCTTGGTCAGTGAATGAGGCATAATTCAATGAACTAAAAATAGCTCTCCTTTATGATGAGCTCATTTCCCAGTCTTAGTAATTCAGGGCATGACTGGATCAGTTCCACAGTCTCCTCCAGCTGATCTCTACTCTCTGAGGTCCTCTATGGCTACTGTCTCAAGGATTCTTACAGGGCTGGGGTTATAGCTCAGTGGTAGAGCACCTGCCTACTGTACAAGGCACTGGGTTCAATCCCCAATACTGCAAAAGCAAAAACCTCACAGATACTCATATACTCCCCATATGCACCTTTATTTTGGCACATCATTATGCATTACCTTGCTGCAACATTTAATCATTCTACATGCATACATATTTTCCCCCTCAACAAAATCATAAGCTTCTGGACACCAAAGCCCACTTTTCCTCAAACACTCAACATAGTTGTGAATATGTAATGAATAAGTATTTCCTAAGGGCTGGGATTTGGCTCAGTGGGTAGAGCGCTGCAGTCTCTGAGGTCCCGAGTTCAATTCCCAGCACCGCAAAAATGGGAGAAGGACCTGGCAATCCACTCCCAAGGCAATCTCGAAATAGCCAGCCATTGAAAACCCTATGAGGGTCGCTGTGAGTCAGATACCGACTTGACGGCACCTAACAACAACAACAACAAGTATTTCCTAACACCTCCTGGAGATGAATAAATGGCTATGTGCTGCCCTCATACTTTCTCTGGATTGTAGATATTTGGGCACCAAAGAACTGACTCTAAAATTATGTGACTCTGTAGCTCGTAAGCCCCATTCTTTCACCAAAAGGCAAAACTTAACTTCTAGAGACTATCGAAAGTTCAAAGTCAGAAAGCTACTAGGAATTTCTAGTTCTCTAAATAAATGAAAATTAGTTTGAGAAAAGCAATGCTGTTAAAGTATCAGTCATTAATAAGCACATATAGGTTAGGTTAACATGTGAATTATGATTTTAGGAATGCCAAAACCAACCACCAACTCCTCTGCTCTAATCCAAATCCATTCTTCTCAGAGAAGTCCCTCTTCTTTCCTGTCTTCCTTCCTTTCTTCCTCTCCTTCCCTCTCCTTTCTTCTCCCCTCATCCCCATCTCCGGATTGGAACCCAAGTCCTTGGGCAGGCCCGGCTCACACCCTACCACTGACCTACACCTCTAGCCCACTCATCTTCTTTAGCTACTGAAATCTGACCACCTCCCCCCATCCTCCATTTCAGGTACCCTTCCTTCAACCCAGTTTCTCATTGTTCTTTAAATTTGCTTCCCCAAGCACTGTTTTTTTTTCCTTTTTAGCATCAAAAAAGGGACTAGTGGATCCTTTTTTATGCAAAATAGCAGAGGAAACATGATTAAATGGCATCTAAGTTATTTCAGACATAAATCTGAAGAGAAATAATCCCCAAAGGTCACCCACTCCATCTGCCAGCCTCTAGGCAAGATGCCACTCCAACCATCAAAGGGAAGGCTTAGCGTCACTGGAAACAAGTTGGTTTTCTTTTCTTTTCTTTCTTTTTTTAAAAACGTAAGTCATTATTAATAATATGTACTTTTCAAAGCAGTGAAATCCATTAAAACTTTGGTGATAGAAATAAAATTTAAAATTTAAAAATGTTTTTAAGAATTTAAAAAAAATCAGAAGTGACTAATGGATTAATTGCATCATTATTTTGCTTGTTTCTCTCAGAAACAGCAAAGGTTCTTCTTTTTTTAAATTTAAGATAAGAAAGAGCTTTATCAGGAGTTAAGACCCAACCCTCTAAGATAAAAATTGGTGAATTAGCAATGAATACCTAGTCATTTCATCTATATCTATATCAAAAGACTTTAGAAAGTCTTTTGAAAAAATGGAACAGAAACCACTTTTGTTATAAACAAGGATTGTTCGTTTGATAAAAATAGAATAAAAACCACTTTTGTGAAATTATCTTTTTAGAGTGTTGAAAATGTTCTAAAATTAGATTGTGGTGATGGTTGCGCAGCTCCGTGAATATGCTGGAAACCACTGAGCTATATACTTTAAATGGGCAGGTTTTATAGTATGTAAAATGTATCTCAATCAGTCTGTTAAAAGTGAGAAAAATATATCTATGAAATTCTGGAAAATGTTGCCATTCAGCTGGGTCAGATCCCAATCAAGTGGAAGCTAAGAGGGCTACTGTATCTGCTGCCACACAATATGCTTTCTGAGAAGGAACCCCAAATCCTCACAAGTTAATCCTCCTCCTATATGCCAAGACTCTTGTAGGTGTTGGTATTTATTTTAGCCTTTTCTCATATAACCAGGAACTGCTATATCCTCACTCACACAGAGCAAGATAAAGAGCCAGTCTGAAGCAGACGCAGGTGGTGATGTGCACTGAAGCCGCAGCTTGTCACTGCTGGTTTGATCAGCTGGATGCTGTGCTCCACTATCCTCAAACTAGCTGGGGTGCTTAAACGTGCCCTTGAAAAAAAAAATCTTACGTATTTTATTTCATTCTTCACAAGTGAAATGCAATTTCAAGCCTTTAAAGGTGAAAAATACTTTTTAAAAATTAAGTCTTGAACTCGTCAAACGGACTCTCAAAACTTTACTCATTAAAGCCCATTTTAACAGAGGGCAAGTCACTTAAAGATCATAAAAGCTTCCTTCCCACTTAAACAATACTACCAGTAATCCAATATGTCACAATTGCACAGTCATGCTCCTTCACTTCTCCACTCCTTCAGGCAACTGCTATCTTTGTTCCTCAAATATTCTACCTTGACTTAAAATTTCTAAGGCGCAGGACTACTCTGTGTGAGTGAGAAGTCAGAATTTTAGGGTACTTTTATGCAAAACACAATATTTGCATTCCAAAATACATTAAAATAAATCTAACACCATCAAAGTTCTCTATAAAGTGAGAATGCATTAGGCCTAAATAAATAAAAGGACGGCACTTAGAACATATCCAAATGAGAGTAGAGAAAGCACCCCTCTTTACAAATCTGCCCTACCATCAAGCATACCTATTTGTCTAGCAAAAACCTTTGCACTCCTACCCAACAGTATACCATGTTCTGTCTCTCTCTCTGAGGATACTACTACTCAGTTTTGTCTGTATTACAAATAACATACTGGTATAACCTGCCTTAATTCTCGTACTGTATACACTATCTCTTCTTTACGTAGAAATGGGAGTAAACATTTGGGACTGGGAGGCACAAAGAACTCATCTTTAAAATCAACTACTCTGTCTAGCTCTAATCCTCCATCTAAGCAGAATTATTGACGTCAAACCAGTTTCCATGGCACAGCCAGACTCATGACAACTCTATTATATCAAGCAGAAGGACAAAATAGGCTGTGCTTAATTACACACAGAAACAAACATAAGACCAAACCCTGGTTAATCTCTCATTTTCTGGGGACTTTGGAACAATTCTAAGATTAGAAAGTACATTAAGAATTTTTGCTGAAGTTCTGTAACGAAGATTCACGTTGCTCATACTTCAGCACACTTTCCAGTTTGTTATGACAGACATCCAAATAAACAAATCATGAAATGTTTTGTGTGATGCAACATTCTTAGTGTTTATCACACTGCTCACTTGCTAACTGTCACACAATGGCGTCTCAGTGGTACAAATTATTGAGGATCTACTAGAATGAAAATACTGCAAAAACAAAGCAGAAACAACCAATTGCTGCTAAGGAAGCACCTTTTCATACAAACATTCACTTCTAGCATTAGTCCAAACATGTCAAACATTAAACTTGCGCAACCCTATAAAATTCAGTACCTGCGTTTCTAGCTTTCTGTAGCTAAGCTCTCTAGAATTCCCTTAGACCTGTGCAGTTCCCCAAAAGACTCTTTGTCACTTGGATTAAAAAAAATTGCCGAGGCTTTGTTCTATAAATACCCCACCATTCTATCAGATTGTTGTAGTATTCTTATCCTCACCTCTACAAAAATATTACTGTCAGAGGGAGTAATAGGTCTCATTTTAAGTAAGTCACTGACTCTGCTTGCCACTGGAAACATCCGCACTTCCTCACACTGCAGGCGAGGAGCAAGAGGTGGGGAGACGTCAATGCTGCTGTGAAGAAGTGAAACTGCAGGGTCAATCACAGTGTGGACAGCTAAATGGATACAGAGTAAGATGGCAGACAAGGGAGAATGTGCAAAAAAAGACTCCATCACAATTTTTCACATTTCCACTTCATGTCAGAGAAGAAAGGAGTATGCTCTTGCAGGGTCATTATATAGTTTTTTAAGCTTAAACATAAAACTGAAATTGTTGTAGATGGTTCTCTAATAAACTCTCAAGAAGACAGAGAAACATACTAAAATAGAGTTCTATATCTGAAAAGAATCCTGGAACACAGGGTCAGGTATACAATTAGAACCAGCAATCCAAATACTTAATACAAATATTGCTTTGTTGAAGAAAGTTTGCAAACATTTAGCACATGAAAGAGAATTACCTGCCCTGAAACACTGTAACATGTCATAATTCCACCTTAAGCAATACAATATGGAAGAGGCTATTTTTAGCTTTCCCATGGTTGTTATGGCAACCACCTCCTGGCTCCAGCTGTACACAATGTTTATAATTCCAGGGAAGCAGAAAGAGCAAGTTTCCTCTATAATGTAATTATGCCCTTTCTACTTCTATGGTAATAATGCCTTAGTTTGATTATAGAGACTTGTTTAGTGATAGTGAGTTGGCCCTATGCTACAGTTCTAGAGCGCTTGGAAAATCTCATGCATCTGAGGTAGAATCAGTGGGGGGAGCAGGGAGAGGAAACCAACAAAAGATCTTTCTAAAGGACACTGCTGTTAACTCAATGGGAATACCAACCCGATGGAAACCAACTGTAGGAAATAGGTCATTTTGGGGTGGTGTAAAGAGCAGGCTATAATGAAACCACTTATAATATGTAAGTAAAACCACTTTCAGATGCTGTGTTCACCTGGAGTATTTCTTTCTTCTTGGGCACACAGCTAACAATCTGGCCTCCCTTGCAGTTAGATGCAGTATGCAATGGACAAAGTTCTAGACAATAGAATATGGACAGAATTGATGTATATCACTTCCGGGGCTGTTCCATGAAACCTCCCCTAAAATCATCCTCTCTTCCCTCACCCACTAGACAGATGCAAAGAACTTTAAGATCCTAAAGAATGATTGTGCTCCTAGGCACACAGACCCTAGGTCTCTGAACAACTAAGTAGATATGTGAGGGAAAAATAAACCTTTGCTATGGTAAGAGATCTGGGGTAGCTGTTACTGCAGTTAGCCTACCTTGACAAATACTCCTAGTAACTCCTTAAACATTCAAGTGGGCACAGACATTCCTTCTAACCAAAAGGATTGATTTTTGAAACCATTATACATTTCTCACTAGTCCTTAGCACGTACCCTACTGTCTCCATGATGTCAGTTTCAGTTCAGTTTCTGATGGCTTTCCAGCAGATCATTTCTCATCTCCAGTTTGAAATGAACTTGATTTCTTAAATGCAAGGATCCAACTTATAGTGACCCTCACAGGGTTTTCATTGGCTGATTGTTTCAGGATTGCTTCAGGAGTGGAATGCCATTTCCATTTCTGTGGTGCTGGGGATTGAACCCCAGTCCTTAGAGAATGCAGAGCAGCGCTCTACCAAATGACCTAAATCGTAGCCCTTCATCTTCTGAGTACTATATGATAAACTTTACTCAATGAATGTCTGCTGAATGAATTAATTTTATCTTTGCACTGTTTCTTTTCTTTTCCTTCCTTCCTTCCTTTTTTCTTCTTTCCTTTCTCTCTTTCTTTTCTTTCATCCTGGGGGTGCTAAACCCAGGGCCTTTTTAATGCTTTGCAAGTATTCTACCACTGGGCTGCACCCCCAGCCCTTTTTTCATTTTCTGTTTTGTGACAAGGTCTTGCTAAGTTACACAGGCTGCCTCTGGCCTTGAAGTTATGGTCCTCCTGCATCAGCCTACGGAGTTGCTGGGATCACAGGTTTGAGCCACGTAGTCCGTCATTTGCACTGCTTCTTTTTATCTAACACTTCAACTGTAACTGTGGTAATGACTGCCAGCTCTGCAGAGATAGCACTGAACTGCCTAGCTCTTTACATTTGTATCATTTACTACCTCATCATGTAGCTTCATAGCACTCCATCTCTGAAGGCCTCCATTTTTTTTACATGCTAGGAAGGGGTTGCTTTCAATTAAAGCACTAGATTTCCACAACTCTTTGAATCTAATATTTCATGCTCTGCAAAATGATTTCACAACCATTATCTCTTTTGATATGGTTTTTACTAACACAATTAGCAATGTCCTCTGTGATTCTGAAGTATTCCTTCATTGCTTTTTTTGTTTGTTTTTTCAGTGCTGGAGATGGAACCCAAGGCATTTGTGCATGCTAAGCAGGCGTGCTAATGATAAGCCACACCCTAGCCCAAGTATTTCTTTTTTAATGGATGTATTTACCATGTCACTTGCAGATGTCAAAACTCAGATAAAGATAGTGGCCCATATTTTATCCTCACTGTGTCCTATTCTGTCTTCCCCCACTCTGCTCTCTTCATGGGTTCTGGTCTAGTTTGACCACTTCACTTCCCTGTATGACCGCAAGCAGCCCACTCCCACTATCAACTGACAACAAACAGCCTGAAGGTCTTATAAGGAAATTTTACTCAAATAAAGGAATTAGAACATTGAAATTAGTGCATGTAAAATGGATTTGCACCGAACCCTGTTATGAAACCATTTCTTAATCAGTTTCTGTACATGTTCAACAAATGGATTCCTAACCTCAGTCTCCTCCTCTATACTAGTGAGAGGCCATCAGAGGTAAATGAAGAGCTGGGCTCATGGCACACTACTGCAATCCTAGCTACTTGGGAGGCTGAGGCAGGGAGGTTGTGACTTCAAGGCCAGAGGCAGTGTGCAACTTAGTGAGACCTTGTCTCAAAGCTAGAGGTTGGGCTCAGTGGTAAAGCAGTTGCCTAGAATGCACAAGGCCCTAGGTTCAACCCCTAGTACTGAAAGAAAAACAACAACAACAACAAAAGCAGGCCAATTAAGTCCTCAGTACAACACCTGGCACACAGAGGTACTCAATGAACATAAAGCTGTAATCCCTGTCTCGAGCTGATCACAGAGGTCCCTAAACGGATGGTCCTTGATTCTTTCCTTTTCAAAGCTGTGATTTCCTTGGGTCTTTTCCAAACTCAAAGCTATTTTGCAGAGGAAGGATGACTGTGAAGTCCTAAATTCAGCAAATGACCAAGCTGGCTCATGATAGGAGCCCAGCACTTTTCAACAGGTTTTCTTTGAATGCCCAGCCATCACTCAGACTTTTCTAACAAAAGAACAGCTTAATTAAAACTTCGCACCCTGGGGTACTTCAAATAGAAAACACATTTGTCAACAGAAATGAAGGCACCCAGCATAGTCTAGTGGCACCCAAATCAAACCGGAACACGGACAGGGCCAGAGAACACTGCCTTTTCTTCCAAGGGTTGGCCTGACATCTTCAGATCACTGTATAACACGCCTGAGTCCCTCATGCACCCCTTCTTCCATTGAGCACAGAGAAGCTAGGAGACAGCAGGTTGCTTCACGAAACTCCTCTGGCTTTGGCTGAGTGGATAGTTTTGAGAAAGCATTCCTGGGAATATCCCAGGAACTCTATCCACCCCCTCAGAATAGCAGGCAATTGAGTTAGTGACGGTGACTCAGGCTGGCTTTTTAATCCTGATCTAAAGGAACCACCACAACCCTAGAGAGAGAAATGAAAAGAGTCGAGTGGAAAAGGCCTCCTCCACCAATGACTCATGCTCCGCCATGTGACTTGCCTGGCACTAAGACATGGAGCTGGGTTCATTAGTTACTTTAATGAAATTTTCAAAGAAAGGATTCTCCCTATAAATAATAATAAGCTCTGCATCCACGATGTTTGTGTGTGATCCCGTGACTCACCTTTCTACCATGCCAGGCAGCACCAATCTTGTCACCTGCAAAAGAGAAAACAAACTATTTGTGACAGCTGAGAATGTGGGCAACAGAGTGAAGGAAGCCCAGCCACATAAAGAGAAGGCAATCATGAAAGCAGTCACCACTCTCTCAGCACTTTATTTAATATACTTTGTATAGTCGGGCCATGTCAAGAGTGTATAAAAAGGAACCAGATGAAATTACAGGAGAAAACACTGGGAATGCATGTGGTGAACTTGGCTAAAATAAGCCTTGCCTAAAATGTACAAATGGCACAGAGGTGTTCAAATAACAAAGGATTTATAGCGAAATGGACATCTCCCAGAATGCTTTCTCAGAAAAGAACATATGTTATCACTTATAACAATATCCTTCCTACCAAGATTAAGATTACTTAAGCTTTCTAATTTCAAGAGCTCAAATATTCTTTTCAGATTTAAAAAAATGGCTTTAGGAGAATGCTATCAAGTGAAATGTTGGCAAATATTAAGTACGTCTTTTATATTCATTTCTTCTCTCAGTCTAGCTAGCTGTGAGTAAATCTCATCTGTGGTCTCCCGTAATTAATAATGAAAATGTGACATCTGAAGTTTTGACATCTGCAGTTTTTAAAGACTTCATAATTGCACCTAAATACACATAATGATGAGAGATTATTTCTAAATTCTATTTTGAGATACTAGTAGCCAAGAAAAATCCAATGGCTGAGTCAGGATGACACCCTAAATCAGCACTGAGGTGAGAATAGCGATTTTTGACTCCTAGACTGCATCAGCCTGCAGTTGTAGCCCAGTGGCATCAGATCTCGGAAGCTAAGCAGGGTTGGGCCTGGTTAGTACTTGGATGGGAGACCGCCTGGGAACACCAGATACTGGTGGCTTAGGAGAAGGACCCGGCAACCCACTCCCAAAAGTCAGTCCACCATTGAAAGCCCTATGAATAGCAGAAAAGCAGTAACAGTACTGTTTTGCCTGTTGTGCGTAGGGTCGCTAAGAGTCGGATACCGACTCAACGGCACCTAACAACAACAGACTGCATCAGTTCTCTAAGAAACAAACGCTGTTTTTGACAATGAAGTTTAAAGGCAAACCAAGCACAGAAATTTTAAGCTATCCTGAATATGTTATATATTAATTAAAACACACAGTACTCTGATGAGAAGGGGATTTTCTTTTTCTCTAGAAATGTTCCAAAGACAGGCAAGGCCGTGAAGACTTTATGCAGGTAAATTCTATGTGGATGCCCAATCTGGAAGTCAACTCTGAAGCTCTGATGCACATTTTCAGTGGAAACACGAGTTCAAGCCAACACCATGTTATAAAACAATGGACTGAAACCGGGTGCCTGTAATCCCATGTGACTCAGGAGACTAATGCAGGAGAATCACAAGCTTGAGGCCAGAGGCAGACTGTAAAACAACTGAGACTGTCACAAAACAGAAAATGAAAAAAGGGCTGGGGTTGCAGCTCAGGGATAGAGCACTTGCCTAGCAAGTGTGAGGTCCTGGGTTCAATCCCCTGGTACCGCAAGCAAACAAACAAAACAAGATACTTCTTGAATGGGCAGGGGCCACTGATGTTTAGAAGGATCAGTTATGTATGGAAATCAGGTAGAGCTTCACAGATTGTAATTTGGTTAAGTTCTAAAAGAATAAACAGTTCACTAGGTAGAAAAGAAAGTCCAGAAGAAGAAGCAAGGCAGAAGGCAAACAACTGTGAAAAAATATAATGCATGCTGTAATTAATACGTTAAAAAAAACTGTGTTGAATGGATGATTCAAACCTATGAAGAAGTAAAAGGTGTGTGCAACCTGTTGGATATGTCATTCAACTAGTATCTGTACAAAATATCAGGGACAGTTTCCTATACAAGTAAAATATGATGTCCATTGGGCATATTAGCAGATGTGGAATATTTCATTGTAAAGGATAAATTGCATGCCTCCTTAACAGTATCTGAAAACATTTTTTTACTTAGCACATTTCATCAGGGGACCATAATGCTTAGTGAATGTATTATAAAGAAGCCCCCCAAGCATTTTGTGAAAAGAAGTGATTATTCAGTTCCCCAAATCCCTGAGATCACCTGAAACAGAATGAAGAAGAAGACTGGTAATAAAAATGTCCTTACCAAGGGTGTGTGTGTGTGTGTGTGTGTGTGTGTGTGTGTGTGTGTGTGGACATGCACATTTGTGGTAAGGAAATGACACTTATTAGCCCAGCAAATGGAGACTAAAAGCAGGCAGCCAGTGTTTGTTGAGCTCACCTATATGAAAGGAGAGGAAAAAGAATGAGATTTGCAGGCAGCAATTAATCTGGAGAATTACTAGGGAAGTCTGATGAGAATTTAACTTTTTGTTGGAACACTGGGGAAATACAAATGCATGAATCAGGAATTAGTTTTTCCTTTACACCATCACATATACTAAATGTCTCTTTTCTGAATGGCAAAAATTATCCAGAAAATGATCAGAGACAAAATGAAACCTTACAAGATATACTTACAAAATTACATAAACAGCAGGCTAAGCATTAAATGTATGACCTTATATGTAAGGACACAATCATAATACATTCTTTATACAGATAAGTGAAAACTCAAGAAGTTTTAATGACGCAAGAGCAGAAACAGTGCTTTTGAAGCAGCAGACATACTTGTTGAATACTCAATGACGAAATGATCCATCAGCAAAGATACAAGTACTCTCATGTAAAAGTTAAATTCTTCCTTATAGCTCATTAGCTGCTCCTTTTAAATTCTGACTCCAAATTATTTTTTCTTGCCAGAAAATGGAACATCTTCTTTTTCATTTTTCAAATAGTAATAACACTGAACAGCCTGAGAAAAGTGAACTTGAAACCTGCATCTTTTAATAAAATTGATTAAAACCTTCATCTATACTGAAATTATCTTTCCTTCTAATCAGATTGTAAATCATAAATTCAATTTCAAGCCTTCTTTGTTTGGGTATGTGTATACAAATCACTCCTAATATTCAACACATGAGTAGAAAGACTTCGCTATGTTCACATTAAATTAAGTTCTTTTTAAAATCAAGTTTTACATAGGATATTTCAACTAAGTTGTTAATAGTCTCATTTTACTTTTACTACTGGTATCTTGATATCTGGTTATTTATACCAATATGCCAAGCATTGCTGTGAAATCTCACAATGTATCTGAACTCCATTTCACAGCTCACAAGCTGTTTCTGGAGTTAATTCAATATGCTAATTTTAGGCCACACGCAGGTGATAATTGATGTATCAGGAAAGTTTTTTGTTGTTCCTCTTAACACATTTCTAAAATAATATTACCATAATTTGTAAGTTCAGTAGTTATGAATATTAGACAAGTAGTAATAAACATGACTTCTATAATCATTTTCTTCTACATTAAGATGGTTTCCAAAAGTGTAAAGCAATTTTATTTCAGATTTTTCCAAGTAAAAGTTGCCACATTAGAACTTCTACAAGAACTTCAAATATTTGTAGGAAAATAAAGTGTTTCATACACACACACACACACACACACACACACACACACACGCATTTTTAGTAACGGTTTTGTTAATCCTAGCCACAAAAAAGATTGTTGTTGTTAGGTGCCATTGAGTCTGTGTCTGACTCATAGCAACCCTACAGGTGAAACAGTATTGATAGTGCTTCTCTGTTATTCATACGGGTTTCAAAGGCTGACTGGTTTTTTTTTTTTGCGGGGGGCGGGGGGAGTAGGTTGCTGGGTCCTTCTCCTAAGCCTATAGCACCTCGTGTTCCCAGGCAGTCTCTCATCCAAGGACTAACCAGGCCCAGCCCTGCTTAGCTTCCAAGATCTGACGGGATTGGATGCCACAGTGGTATGGCTGCAGGCTACAAAAAAGATATAGATGCTTAAAATTTAAAAGGAGACAAGTCAATAGGTGTTATATCACACTTAGATACCAAACCACTTTACAAGAAACCTGGCCTTAAAGTATACCAATATACAAAAATAAATGAATGTCTTCATGACAGCTAAATTGAGAACACCTTTGGGGAAATCATATATTCAATTTCAAGAGTGAAGTATTCACTGGTATTTACTGGTCCAGCTAGGTATATCCTGGCTGTGATATAAATAAGTTCATTTAGCTTGTATAAAATCAGAATCAGTATTATTAGATCATTTAGTTGAGATACATAACTCAACAATGCACTGACAGGCCAAGAAAATCCTTGAAAATGTTTTATTAAAATGCAACCATTTGTGGTTGAAGTGCCCATGACTTATTTTCTTCTTATGTGTTCATATATCTTTCTCATATTTTTAGCAAGGATCTTGGCTTACTTTTGTAATTAGAAGAGGTCCCACAATCTTATTTCTAAAAAAAAACCCCTAATATGAATAATTTTTTCTCATTAATGAGTGTAGCAACAGTAATCAATATTTTGTAGAAGAAACTTAAAAACTAGGAGCCAATCAAAATTTTCTCACTCTGTAGTATAAAAATGGATACAACACAAATTATTTTTACATCACGTAACCCCTGACTTCTTTTGAGAAAACAACATAAAAACTATTATTGTATAAAGCTCGAAGACAACTAATACTCAAATGAAATGAATTCATTAAAATTCAAGATGCTTAAATAAAATAAGAAAACAAATATTGTCACCTCTATCACCATTACAAGAGAATAAAGAATAACGTATTACAACTTGCCCTAGAATCCAGGCAAAGCCCCCTAAATCTCAGCTATTCATACACAAAATTAGGATATCACAAATAGCCACCTTATCCACCTCTGCCCTGTCTCTATCCCAAAGAAACCTGCTTCAGTCAAACAGGATCTGAATTTAAGCAATTGAAAAATGAACCCACACAATTTAGAAGGAAACAATTTCTTACATACAAAACCCTGAACAGACAAGTTTTCAACTGAAATAATTAACAATTTTTAAAAATCATGGTATAATTGTGAAGAGAATTAACAACCACATTACACAATGCCTGTTTTGGAGAAATTAGATGGTAACTCCACTGGAAGTCCTACTGGAGTGACATGGCACACACTTCCTTTGGCAAACTGTATAATTTGGGCTCTGTGGTAGCAAGAACACAATTTAATTAGAAATTCTTAGACTCTCACCTGTATGGCTAACAGAATATTTACTGCACAGGGGGTGAAAAGCTTAATTAGATAAAGTTTTTAGAGTGCTTTGAGATCTCCAAGTATTATTTGATTTTTCCTTTTTATTAATGTTTAAGTCTTTGTGGAAGAGTTCTCTTTGCGATTTCTGCCCACTCTATGTTACTTAACCTGAAATTCTATCCCATGCCATAAAAGACAGAATATTTTCTTTTGTAATAAATTCCAGCCTAATCTACATTAAAATAATGATAAAAGAAAAAGAATTTTCCAGAATAGAGGGCTGCAGGTCAATTAGTAATAATGAATCTAACATCATAATTTGTAAACTCTAAACAAAAATTTAAAAAAAGAATGAACATATCACCATGTACTGTTTTTCCAAGTTTGGCATGCTAGCGTACGCTAAGCGCCTTTACTACTTAGACTTTTCCAAAATAAACTAACTCCTCAAAAGTGACAGACTTTGGGAGGAGAAAATGCTTCCTAAACTTCTCAGGTTTTTATATTCCTACCCATAGGTAGGGGCTGGGATTTAGCTCAGTTGGTAGAGTGCTGCTCTGCAGTCTCTGAGGTCCTGGGTTCGATTCCCAGCACCACAAAAATGGGAGAAGGACACGGCAATGTACTCCCAAGCCAATGTCAAAACAAAAAGCCACTGAAAACCCTATGAGGGTTGCTATGAGTCGGACCCCACTCATGGGCATTTAACAACAACAACAACAACCCACAGATAAGGCATTTCTCCTATAGACTCACTTCACTTTGGGCTGGAAAGTACCTTAAAACCAACCTATAACTATTTCATTTTTGAAAGAAGAAAGTATGGAAATGGTGGTTGTCATGCCATTTGGTAAATCTGTCCTTTTGTAGTTATGCCTGAAGCAGCACAGTACTATGAGACCCTAGGGATAAAAGCACCTAATAATTTGAATTTTTTTTTAGGAGCAGAATGATAGCTTTTTCAAAATGGAGTAAAGGACTAGATATTAACTTGGAATATCTTCACCCGGAAAAGCCCTGTGTGTGGGGATTAGTGATGAGGGTCATGTTTGTTAGTTTCCTAATGTTAATTCTGAGAGCAGAGTGCCAGGATGCATTTTTGCAAAATTCCTAAATTAAATGCAATTAGACTAATGAATAGAAATTATTCTTGTGGATTTCCAAATTAACACAGGGCTCCCCCTACTGGTATGGTGTCACATGACAGAGGCAAGTCCATGTAAGAAAAAAAAAAAGAAAAACCTTCAGTGCTTTTCATCCATCTGTCCATTCATCTGGACATTTGTCATCTATGCCATGGGTAGGGCACAGAATTAGGGACTTCTCAGTAACTGACATACAGTGAATACGCAGTGGTACAGAAGGGAAAAGTTAGCTCTTCAAAAGCGTGCAAAAGGCCTCAAGGGAAGCAGGCAGTCCAGGTAGCTGGGGAAGCTGGACAGTCCTCACCTGAAAATGAGTGAAGAGCCTATGGTCTCTTGAGGTCCTACTTTGATTTCAGAGAATCATGGGATGGCAGATGGTCTGGAGTTCCTTGATGGAAACCTAGTTTCCAACGTGGTGTTAAGAGGTGGGGAATCTGGGAGACAATTTTATCACGAGGGGTCTCCTTCATGAATGAGACTGATGCCCTTATAAATTTTGGCTCTTTTTAAGCCACCCAGTCAAAGCTATTTTTTGTTACAACAGTCCAAATGAACCAAGACAGATTGGTTTAGTCAAAGCTAATCCCTCTACTCCATTAAGCAGCTGTTCAGTTTGAGTAGTCTGAACACGTGGAGTTGCTTGGAAGGGGAACCGAAATGCAAATGCCTAGAAAGGCCAGGTGGGTAACATGAATAAGGCAGGTCAGGTCATAAGGACAAGTGGGGTCTGCGGTATTCTGGAGATAGCAGGCCTGACTGCTGAGCACACTCAGCTGCGACTGCTCCTGTCATCTGTGGCTATGCAGTAGTTGAGGTCTGTGTTACTTGATTTTTCAACTTTTCCCCAGAGAAGGTAGAAACATAAGTGTGAAATGTCCCAGTTTTGAAAACTGACCCAACCAAAATATGTTGGTAGGCTATATCCAGCTCACAGGTTTGTAACCTCTGACCTAACATCGAAAGGGAACTTATCTTTGGCCCATTCTACTGCCAGATGCAAAGATTAGGAAATTCCCACAATTTACTTCAATAGAAATATCAATAAGTGACCCAAGTTCATCATTCTAGGGCCACATACAATTAGTGTAATCCTTATGCCCAAAGAAGTAGGCCTAGAATTTTCAGTTTTGAAAATACATTCATTTATTTAATAAACGTCAGTTGTATACCTCCTTAGGATATAGCAGGAAACAAACTGAACATGGTTATCCACCCTGATGGTACTTGTTGTTAGGTGCTGTGGACTTGGGTCCTATTCATAGCAATCCTCATAGGATTTTCAATGGCTGACTGGGATTGCTTCAAGAGTGGATTGCCACGTCCTTCTCTTGTTTTTGTGGTGCTGGGGATGGAACCCAGCACCTCAGAGAGTGCAGGGCAGCACTCTACCAACTGAGCTAAACCCTAACCCCAATGGTGCTTGCCACGTGTAAAGACACTGCACTAAGCTGAACTGCAGAGTGAAGGGAAGACATGGCATGTACAACGGAACTGCGCTTGGCCTGTCTAGTTGGAGGGGTCAGAAAGGTTCCTGCCGAGCCCCTCCCCCACCCCTAATAAGACATGGTTTCAAGTTCTTACTTTGGTTGAATATCTGATAAAGATAGACTCTGAATTATCATCTGCTTGAGATTCTTCCGCCCCATCCCCTAGTAAAGCAAATATCAAAATTAATGGTACTTCATCGTAAGTGGGGGTTGTTCATAAATTTTATTTGGGGTTAAACTCCCACGCAGTTCCTTCTCTGACCTAAGAAAAGTAATGAAGAAAGTTTGTCAGAATGGTAGGCTGGAAATTTCCTAAGGGGTTCAGCTGCAGGAAGGGGCCATTCCCTAGCTTCCACTTTATTGATCAAGCCCTACAGCAGCCGCAGGGTGGAAGATCACCAGGTGTGGTTTTTCTTTCCCTAGGCAGGGGGAGCCAGCAGTTCAGGTAATACCATGTGGACTGTGTTCACTGCAAAAGGAGCGAAGAGACGATTATCTCTTGAGGTCCTAAAACGGTGACTAAAATAATGTTTTAAAAATCACAGTATACTGAGCCAGGCGCGGTGGCACACACCTGTAATCCCAGCAGCTCGGGAGGCGGAGGTGGGAGGATCGCAAATCTGAGAGCAGAGGCAGTCTGTGTAACTTAACGAGATCCTGTCTCAAAAAGTAAAAACAAATGAGCTGAGGGTGCAGCCCAGTGGTCCAGCACTTGCAAAGCACGCAAGCGGGAGGCCCTGGGTTCAATCCCCAGTACTGGGGGGAAAAAATTACAGTATGCCTTAGAATAGGAGGAAAACCCAAATTTGGAAAGTAATCTCAAATCACAAAACAGTATAGTCAAGATCTGTTTTGTGTCTGGATTGACATGGAACTCAGTACACAACCTGTTTGAAATTAGCCCACTACTCACCTGTCTCTGGAGCTGTGGCACTTCTCCTATTTTCCATGATTTTTTTTTCTAACAGTAATCAATAGTAGCTCAACAATATCTTTTGCAAACTTTCTCAGTATTCTTGGCTGGAAATCCCTCCAGGCATAAAACTGGAACTATTTTAGAAGAGTGTGGCTCAATATCCTGAGGTTGAATTATCTCTACACTCCACCAGTTCTGGAGTTAAGGTCATTGTTCTTGATGAGAAATAAAATTTACCTTACATTTTAGTCACAGAGCATCTAAAATTGTAAGAAAAAAGCCCTAACTGGTAGGACTTCTCTTCAGTTTAAGACTGATCCACCTGCTCCAGTGGCCACCTATACAGAACTTCTATATCACGTAATTGCTCTATAAGGAAAAAGAGCAAGACTAAATTTATTCCTAAAGGATTTGAGAGCGATACTGGAAAGGAAGGCAACAAGGCTTCTAAGTATCCCTGGTAAAGGAGCAGTCTACTAAAGTAAGCCACTGAGAGGGAAGAAAGGAATAAACCCAAATCAAGGCCAGCACAGTGGCTTACGTCTATAACCCTAGCCACTCGGGAGGCAGAGGCAGGAGGGTGGCGAGTTCGAAGCTAGAGGCAGCCTGTGTGCCTTAGTGAGACCCTATCTCATGATAAAAAAAAAACAAAAAAACAAAAAAACAACAAAAAAAAAACAATAACTTTTCAAAGATGTCTGGGGATACAGTTCAGTGGTAGAGCACTTGCAAAGTATACACAAGGCCCTGGGTTCAGTTCCTAAGTAATGCCAAAGTAATAATAATAGTAGTAATAATAAAGGAAAACAATCAGATGGAACCAAAGAGCTAAATGGTCTGAGAGAGTTGTTTGTGATGCAATAATAGGAGTAAATAGCCAAAACTATTCTGGTTAATATTTCTTCCCCAATATTCTCCTGGACCACACTGTCATCACTTTATCTAGTGAAGACCTACAATTCCTTTGGTATCAGGGTATTTTACTTTCATCATTCCTCTATTGGAATGTGAGACTTTTGTGAGTTTTATAAACACCAGACCTACTCACACAGGGCAGGAGAATGTGGACTTGAAGGGATGTAAAGCTTGTTTAATCATTACTTGTGGTTTGGCACAGGCCTTACAAGATGCTGGGGCCCTAACCCAGCAATCATCTCCAAATTAGGGATATAAGCCCAGAGCCACATGGATTTCACCAGTCTCTCCCTGGTACACTCCTCAACCAGTCATCCTTTAGCACGTTGTTTGGTGAGGAGATAAAACTTGAACCAGCTTTGATGGTGGGAAGACGCAGCTCTCTTTCTTGTATAAGCTTTTTTCCCCTCCTGCATTTTTCATTAGTAATTTTTTAGTGTACAGCTTAATGACTTTGATTATTCATATAAGCTTTTTCAATAAATTTATTGTGGCTTAGGCTGCAGATACCCGTGCCCTAGCTCCCCTCATGTCCAGCCACCATAAAAGTTTCTAATCTGTAGCCAGACCAGTTTTCATCTCCTTTTAAGTTACCCAGGGCTCCCAACAGCCATTGCTACTGAAAATGTGGTCCTGGCCCTGATAACTTAATACAATCAACTAAGCATAGGTGTGGTTCATCAAAATATCCTATCAGACAGATCAGAGCTGCCTGCAAGAGCCTTAAACCTGGGAGGGTCACACCTAACACTTCACCAAAGTGAATGCCTTTTTCTCAGTGTAAGTAGGATAAAACACATATACCATAAAGTACCTATTGTCATGCCACCTGACTACTTGTTGTTGTTGTTAGGTGCCATCGAGTTGGTATCTGACTCATAGTGACCCTCATAGGGTTTTCAATGGCTGACTGTTTGGGGATTGCCTTGGGAGTGGATTGCCAGGCCCTTCTCCCATTTTTGGGGTGCTGGGAATCGAACTCAGAACCTCAGAGACTGCAGAGCAGTGCTCTACCAACTGAGCTAAATCCCAGCCCTCTTGACCACTAGTACTCTCTAAAACATACATTACATTGTACCTACCTGTACTTTCAGGCTTTCTATGGTTTTCTGTCTTTGAGCACAACACTCAAGTTCCTGCACAATTGGTCCTAATTTCATTTTCTTGCCTGTTGGTTCACTACTGCACAAGACTTGTTCCCATTGCTCCAGTCAAGCCATTTTCATAACTAAACAATCACTAGTCAACTGTGCTGCATAGGTGATACTGCACTGGTCCTATCCATTGCACAACAAGAACAAACGAGTTGTCCTCCAGATGCTATTGATTCCATGATCCACTGATCCTATAAACCAAGACATTTGAATTGTTTTCCCATTAAAAGTGCATATCACAATAGTACAGGAAAATCTAGATTCATACTAAAGAGATTAAGGGATGATTATTTGGCTTAATGAAGAAGTATTTTAAATATCAAACTCCCTTGAGTGCTTTTTAAATGGGAATCTCCGTATAAAAATTGGAAGCATATATCCAATTCTTCTGCTGATGATACTTCCCATCAATACAGCTCACAAGTATTTAAGAAATCAGCATTTGTCTCCAGGAACTCATTTCATGGAAACAAATATATATGCCAATTTGAAGAGAGAAAGGAGAAGAGGAAGAATGAAGAAGGAGGAAGAGTATTTTATAACTCATCAAGATATTATGAATGGTGGTTGTTGTTGTTGTTAGGTGTCGTCGAGTCGTGTCCGACTCATAGCGACCCTCATAGGGTTTTCAATGGCAGATTGTTTTCAGGATTGCGTTGGGAGTGGGTTGCCACATCCTTCTCTCATGTTTGTGGTGCTGGGAATTGAACTCTGGACCTCAGAGACTGCAGAGTGGCGCTCTACCAACTGAGCTAAATCCCAGCCCCCATTATGAATGGTACCTCATTGTTATTTCACCATTATTTTTTTTAAAGTACAAGTTACTTTACACTTGTGCTATTTTATGTGCTTTATTTTATGATGTCCTAATACCCAGCACCACTCAGTATTTAAGCAAGGACATGATGCGATTGCTACTGCACATGCTGATGTATGCTCAGATGCTGCATGAAGAACACAGTTTGTGGCCATGGACCACAGCAAGCTGACTAGTCTTCCAGATTAAGGGCAGGACCTTGGCCTTTAATCATTAGTATTCTGCTGACTGCCAGCTGAAAAAGGCACATTCTGGGAGACAGAGGAGGTCAGTACGTTAAATACTAGGCAAACACCTAAGTGTGGACAAGCAGGAGGATAGAGAAGATGCTAGTGCATCTAGAGTACAAATGTTACAGTTTATCTAACACAGGAGTTAAAATTATCAGGAGACAAATTGGCTGCTATCAATGATTCCATAAGATAAAATTTAAACATCTGAACATATTTTTTCATTAACTCAATAAAATATTTTATGAAACACATGTACATTTTTTAACACTCATTATTTTCAAATATTTGGACAAATATGCCAAAAACATATGTCAAAATGACAGTAAATATCAGTCATTTCAAAAGGAAAATCACAAAAGACAGAAGTTGTACCCTAGAAGTAATATTAACTTTGATCTGAAAAATTTGTTTTCTGAAAAATTAAAACCATAATTGCACCTATCTACGAAAAAAATCTTTATCCACTGAGTTTAGTAACAATAACAACATTTTTGGAGCCCTTATTATGATCCAGGCACTGTTCTAAGAGATTTATACATACTACCTTGTTTTATTCTTGTAAGAACTCTCTGAGGTAAGAGAATTATCATCCTTAATTTACAGATGAAAAAAGAGTTAAGTAATCTGCTCTAAGTCTAATATAACTAGTAAACGGGAACATGATTTAATTAGCTTGAAACTTCATCCAGATTATTAAAGAATGATTATACTTATATAAATATGCTAAGGAAAGTGGCTTTAAAACTATACAGGTATAGTATGTATAAGGCCCTACATTCCACATCCCCGGCACTGCCAAAGCAAAAACAAAAAGAAAAAATACGTATATAGATATATTTATATTAACTACATTGAAAAGCATCAGTTTTGTACATATGGGGCCTGCTCCAAACCTACTTACAGTTCTACTTGTTACTCAATTACTTCACTGAAAGTGAATCTTAGGTCTAAAAAAACTTGGTTAATAACAAAGGAGAAGATACAGTGGGAAGGACTATTTGTTTTACAAAATTATTTACCATTTTACAGCATAATTAATTTGAAGTGCCTTTAAGCAGAAAGCTATCAAATGTTCTTTCTCTTAAAAAATCTTGAATACTTCTAAACAATATATATGTTACACAGGAAGAGATAGAGCCATACATGAAAAGTGGGATAAAGGATAACGTTAAGAATTTCTTGCATTTGAAACTAACTGTAAAGGTTACGGTGTTTCTCAGGACACAAAGACACAAAGTGAAATTCTCTTTAAACATTCACAACAGAGAAAAAGACCAAGACTGTGCCATAAAGTAAGAACTAACAAATAATGCTTTCTTATATTTAGCTAATTCTGAATTAAATATTTTTTGTTTTCCTCAAATAAACTAGCGCGCGTGTGTGTGTGTGTGTGTGTGTGTGTGTGTGTACAAAATTGAAAATGTATTTAGTTTTCCATAAAAATATTCAAATTTAACATTTCTGACATTGCCCATGGACATTCTGCCTTGGGCAATACAGTATTCTTCACTAGTCTTGTATATATAATTAAAAGTATGGTAACTTTCTGTAGGTACTGTTAAAAGAAAAAAGCAAAATAGTACTCAAATGCTCATATTTGCTAGCTCTTATTCTTTCTAGTAGATATTAACTATGCTGTCTTTTGTTGGTATATATTAACTACATGGCTATAACACATATTTAGCAACTACCAACTAGCCTGATTACTTACTTATTATGTATGGCTAGTAAAAATCACTTGCATTACTTTATAGTTCCCTAATTCCTATACTATGCTGTATTGCATTTAAGCTATCAATTTAAATGGGTCACCAGGGAAATAAAATGAAAAAAATTTTTCAGTGATGAACTGCAGATAGATGAAGTCAATCAATCTTCAGCCTAAAATAGGTTTTGTAATCCCAGTACCTACCACACAGTGTTTTCACATAGAAGACATTTAATAACTGTTAAGTTGTTAAAAAGCAAAATAAGACAAACACCTGTTTGGTGGTTGGTTCTTTCTATTTCCTAAAGACATAGGTAAATAGAACATTTTCATCTGGAATACATACTTACTCTAAACAAGAGTTGACTGAAGTGACCCAACTGACTACATACCACTGTCTTAAAATAGAAAAGAATCAAGAAAGATGATAGATTTATAATAAAGCTGCTTACCTTACAAACAGAAAGAACATTAACATTTATCAGTTTCTTGATGATCTGCAAAAAATATTGATAATTTTATATACATTTGATCATGGAAGTGACCATATTAGATATATACTTAGGTGACCTATTTATGCATTGAAAGTTACCCTGGATATTGCAGAGAACTTAAAAATGATAGGAGCCAGGGCAGAGATACAGAGTAATATTCTCTGTATTACTGCACTTTTCTAACAAAAGCAGCAATTCAAACTAATATGTAAAATCTAAGGCAAATGTGCAGGTAAAATTTAGAAGTGAAAAGACACATCAAATATAAAATAAACAGAACATTTTACAGTTTCTTGTATGCTAACATGGAGAGTAAAAATGATTGAATCTAGGATTTTCAATAGTTTTCAAAGATTTACATGATTCTTCAATAATGTGCTTTCTGATGCATGCATCAAAGATGCATAGCTTTCATTTTAGTACAGTGATTTACCTGAATCAACCATGCTGCTACATATTAAAATATTTATGATTTCTAAATTGGTGTTTAAAGTCTCACTAGTTAAAATAGAGCTGTTTTGATATAATAAAAATAAGAATAATGAAATGAATTATTATTCATCTTGCCACTGTGTGAGGTTATAAGTAATTTCTCATTTAATCTTTCTACTATTGAAGAAAAACCTCCACCAGATGGATTGACACAGTGTCTGCAACAATGGGCTTAAACATAAATAAGATCGTTTGCCTGGCACAGAATCGGCAAGTGTTTCGATCTGCTGTACATAGGGTCGCTATGAGTCGGACTCCACTTGACGGCACCTACCAACAACAACACTATTCCTTTGTAGTGGCTTATTTTGTGGGTGAGGAAACTGAGCCTACATATGGTTAGGTTCAATCCCAAACTAACTCAGGAGGCAAGCAGAAGAGCTAGGACATGAACCTTATCTCACTAACACCCACATGCATTCCTTTCATTACCATAACAGATAAATAAAGACTCACATTGTCCAAGTCAGGAATTTCTAAAAAGTATTCAGGATACTCCTGTGACATTCCCACGTTGTTCACTGAAATGAGAGGCCATCATTAGCTCACTAACATGTATACTTTTAAAGATTTATTGAAATAATAAGATTAAAGCTATCAAGACTAAAATGATATATGTCTGGAGTGACCTTTCCTACTACACTCTTCTGTCCAAAATCTGTCCATCCTTAAAAGTCCAATTCAAATGTCTCTTCCTTTATTAAGTCTTTGTGTCTGTATGTACATCTAACTCCTTTCAAAAGGACTTTTACTCGCCTCTCCCTTCCATGACTCCTTGGGATATGTATATTCTCCTTCTACAATACAGTTACTTTTAGATATTGCCAAACTCTTCTCTACAGCTTAGATTTTCATAGGTAGCAGAGTGTACTGCAGTGTAGGAGACTAGACACTGACTTCTAGTTACAACTATTTTAGAAATTTTGTGATGCCGAATAATTCATGTACACTATATCTCAATCAGCTTCTCTCTAATATGAGAGCTTATTTAGTTACAGAACAAATATTCGTCATACACTTTTGGGTAAGATGTGCTAGGAACTAGAAAAAGACAGTTTCTTACATCATGGGGTTTATAATCTAGTATGAAGAGAAAGGTGCTCAACCAAAAGAATCAAACAATTATTTCATGACAAAGTGCACACTGATATGAGAGCCCATTCCTGGAGAGGTTGACTTTATCTGGGAAATGAGGGAAGGTTTCTTTGTGACAGCCAAGACAGCAAGTCAAATCAACTGTCTTTGATCAACCATCCATTGAAGGCTGAGGTCATGTCTTAGTTTTCCTTGCATCCCCATTTCAGTCACCTAACCTACGATTGGGCTGGGATTTAGCTCAGTTGGTAGAGCGCTGTGCTGCAGTCTCTGAGGTCCCGAGTTCAATTCCCAGCACCACAAAAATGGGAGAAGGACCTGGCAATCCACTCCCAAAGCAATCCCTAAACCATCAGCCATTGAAAACCCAATGAGTGCCGCTATGAGTCGGATACCGGCTGGATGGCACCTAATAACAAGAACAACCTACTATTGGGGCTATGTTGTTGTTGTTGTTAGGTGCTGTTGAGTCGGTATCCGACTCATAGCAACCCTCTGTACAACAGGGGAAACACTATTGTCAGTGCTTCTCTGCTGTTCATAGGGTTTTCAATGGCAGATTGATTTTTGGGAGGGGGTTGCCAGGTCCTTCTATTGGGGCTATAAGACTATCAATAAGATACAAAAAAACTTCCATATCAGCTAAGCCTAAGAATTTTTTTTTTTTCTTGGTGCAGTCTTAGCGGTCAAACTCAGGGCTTCATACATGCTTTGCAAGCACTCCACTGTTGAGCTGCATCCTTTGCCCATGTTTTTTACTTTTTATTTTGAGACAGGGTCTCGCTAAGTTACGCAGGCTGATTCCGCTTAACTTGCCATCTTCCTTCCTCCACCTCCTGAGTTGCTGGGATTACAGGTGTGCACCATGGTGCCTGGCTCTAGCTCCAAGATTTTAATACTCCTATATTGTATGTTTTCCCCAAGCCCTGGATAGGTAAAGATATACTCCAATTAAGGAACATTTATAAGATTAAAAAGTGAGTAGAATATCTCCAAATTTATATTAACTAAGTAATTCATGAGATGGACCATCTATCTACCTATCTGCATTTAATTATCACAATAATCATATACGGCAGTTCCTATTATCTCTCTTTTATACATAAGAATCTAAAGTTCACAATAGTTAAATAACTTGTCAGAAGTCATAGAGCACACTAAGCCAGAATTCAAATTCAGGAAATTTGACTTCAGAGCCTTGGCTCTTAATCACTACAGTAAAGCTGTCACATGCCTTCATCCAGGGTTCAATTTTAAAAAATCAGTAATAATTGGATAATAAACAAAAATGTGATAACAATGTTTAATATAACTGAAGTATTAGAAAAGAATGGTTTCAGTCACAAAAAGATAATAAAATTATGATCAGTGTGCTAAAGTTTATAAGGAATTGTGCCAGATAAACCTGATTGGAACAATAGCAATTTTTTCAATAGACTAAATTAGTAGTTCAAAGGAACTCAATAAAGGTTCTATATTTAGCTAAGCCAGTCACTTGAGGCTGTGAATCTCCAAATTTTACTTGCAAAATTTGGTCAGGATGGCTTAAATAAGACTTTTGAAACCTGTCTGAAAATATGAAAGAAAGGATAATGGCAAAGTAAACTGTGTTTAATTAGGATTCATGCTTATCTGAATATGGATAGTATCTAAATATAATTAATAACAGCAAGTACAAATCCATTTTTATTTTATTCAGTAGGTTCTCCTTCCACCAGTGGTCTCAGCAATCAATTCTACAAAAGATCTGTTAACAATTAAGCCAAAATAGTTGAAAGAAAGGCTCTATGTTCACTTGACTTTGCTTTAACCACTAAAGAATTATAAAAGGATAAATTACTTTTTTTGGCAGTACTGGGGGTTGAACCCAGGGCTTCACGCTTGCATGCTTTGTAAGTGCTGTCCCACTGAAGTACACCCCTAGGCCATTTTTTTACTTTTTTGACAAAGGGTCTTGCTAAATTACACAGACTGCCTCTGGTCTCGAAATTGCCTCCTGCCTCTGCCTCCCAGTTTGCTGGGATTACAGATGTGTACCACAGCACCTAGCAGATACTTATTTAACATGTAACTAAAAAAACTCAAAATGTCATACAAATGCTACATGTAGGCAAAATATTCTCTACTAAATCAATTTAAGATAACAGAATTTTCAAGGAAAGGTTTTGCCAAACTGGAGTATCGTGTGAGATTTTAGAAAAGATTCTGTCATGTATAGCTAATTTCACCTCCCTTCACTTTCCCCTATCTAGAAAACTTCGTGTCCACAGATTTCTTTCTATCCCAGGGAAGTATTAATGCTATATTTCAGAATGCTAATGGACAAAATTGACCTAAAGGATTCCATGAGTACCTAACCAAGCAGGGAAGTGTTATTCTGGTTAAGATGGCATTAACAATAGACAGTTTTTTGGTCTGTCTCTGCTAACTGAGTAAAGGAAAGCTATGCTTTCTATTCACACAATGAAAATGGGAACATCGATTTAACATAGTTCTATGGTTTTTTCTTTAAAAAAAATTCAGTACTGAGAACTTTAACCCTAAGCAATAAATAGTATCAAGTAGAAGGAATATGTTTTTATTCACATAAGTATGTTGTTGTTACATGACATCAAGTTGCATCTGACTCATAGTGACCCTATGTACAACAGAAGGAAACACTCCCCAACACTATGCCATGCCTGGCACTACTGTCAGTGTGTCTCTGCTATTCATAGAGTTTTCAATGGCTAATTGTTTTGGGAGTGGGCTGCCAGATCCTTCTCCCAAGCCTATAGCACCTGGTATTCCTAAGTGGTCTCCCATCCAAGGACTAACCAAGGCCTGACCCTGCTTATCTTCAGAGATCTGATGGGATTGGACACAAGGGTCGTATGGCTGTAGACAACATAAGTATACACAATAAAAAATGTTAAGACTAGAATAAGCCTTTCAGAGCATCAGTCCAATTCTATGAGGAAAAATACATGCCAAAGTCACAAATGACAATTTATCCTATACTAAACATCAGAACTTGTAAATCTCTTCTTGTTTTATTGGTTGTACCTTTTGCTTGTAGAACCTATGCTAGTTATCATCTAATTGCTTCAGAGGGTAACTATTTAAAGAATACAGAGAGAAACAACTGTTGCTCTTGGTGATGGTCACAGAAGGATACCCCAAAATATGGTGCCTTAGGTTGCTGATAATTTTAAATTAAAGGCATTGGGGATCAGCAGATACTGGACAAGGCTTTTCTCTGAAGTTCTCTTATCTACTTAAAGACTAGATTCGTCAAAGAGGAACACAATTGCTTTCAATCTTCTTACAGAAATTTCATTAACCAAGGAAGATTAAACTTGTATCACAGAGGAGGAGACTAAAAATCTAACACTGCACCTAGAGCCTTCAGAAACTCTGTCCCTAGCCATTGTCTGTTCTCTGGGCCTATTTGTCTCCCCTAAAATTATTTCCTGCCCCTATGAAACTGCCAACATCCCCCTACACCTCTCCCCTATGAAGAAGATATTTAAGTTTCAACCATTGAATTTCATATTTTGTGGGGCTCCTGCGCACATGTGCATGTTAACAAATTTGTATGCCATTTCTCCATTACTCTATTATTGTCAGCTTATTTCAGCAGACTCAATTATTAAACCTTCAGAGGGAAAGTTTGAACTTGCCTACACTCTCAAATAGCTATCCCATAAATTGCACAATAGTGCAAACCTTTTGGAAAAGGCAAACCTACTGCAATTTTATTTTGAGACATTAGGTGGCAGCAATAACCAAATAGCAGAGAGCTTTCAGGCAATTGCTAAAGAAAACAGGCTTTGAGTAGGAGTGAAAGAAATACTCCCATTATAATTTAATCTCATTAAGAATGAGTGCAAGCAATGCCATCTCTTTATATATTACAAAGTTCTTTACAGGATTTACAAAACCTAATAATGTCACAAGTTGTTCTAACATTATTGAGAAAGTTGAAAATCCCTTCTAAAGGGTAGCATTTTAAATTAGCATGAAGTGTTACATTATTAGTGAGTTTTCTTAAATTTGTCAACTGTCAGACTGGGCTTAATTTTTTTTAATCCCAGGCCTTGTACACGCCTGGCAAGCACTCTACCACTGAGCTGCTTCCCTAGCCCTTGATTTAATTTTTTCAGTGATCTGGAGAACCCCTTTACTAGTGTAATGCACCACATTTCTCAGAAAACAAAGCATATCTGTGTGATCTCAGACTTTTCACCACTACCCCAGTAATCACCATAGAACCTAACACTAATAAAAGCTTTCCCATCAGTTTCTCACCAGGGTTCTAAGACTAGAAAAGGCCCAACAGAAGAGACAGGGCAGACAGAGAACAGAAGTGAAGATAGACCGAGACCAACAAGGAGAGTGGAAAAAGAAGTTGGTGTTGGCAAAAGCGTGATCTTAGCTGATCCTTTGTGGAGAAGATTCTCCCAGGGAGAACTTGCAGAGAGCTGTGTTTAGCTGCACTCTGGAGCCCCATCCAGGACTCCAGAAAACACTAATGTCCATAAAAGTGCTGCATTTGAAAGACTCAGAAAATCCCAAGCAATTCTGAGTGTTACATAAACATTTAAATGATTATCATACTACTTTAAAATACCACTTCCACATCTCATTCTTAAAAAATAAATAAATAACATATAAAAGATTTTTGTTCCAAGTTCATTTGCTGCTGATCTTAGTGCACCTAGAGCCCTCTTCAAAACCAGCTGCCATAGTGATATAAGGATGTCACCAGAAAATTAGACTTTTGGTATCTGGGTTGGGCACACGGGAGGAGCAAATAACAACAAATTACTAGAAAATGAAAATCCATTCATATACTAACCCCACACAGACCACTTTCAGCCTGCTTAGTTTCTAGATTAATCGGTAACATAAGAAATGAATGTGGTTTAAAAATACTGCCTTGCCTAATGGATGAGCTTCCAAATATAAATCACATAATGTAAAGTCTTCTTTCTTTCTTTCTTTCTTTCTTTCTTTCTTTCTTTCTTTCTTTCTTTCTCATCAAGGCAGAAAATAGTAAGTTTACATTTCAGTTAGATTTGTAGTTCCAGTTTTTTAAAAATGTGGACTTTGATAATACTAACCGTACCAAAAGGAGGGGAAACTCCTTCTGTCTTAAATTTGTAGTAAAAGAGTTTGGGGTGCAGCTCAGAGGCAGAGCATTTGCCTACCATGCATAAGGCCTTGGATTCAAACTCCAGCATAGGGGGGAAAATTATAAAAGGCTATACACACCTCACAGTCCAGTACCCAGGGTCCAGTCCTGGCTCTACTACCACCAACCCCTAAAAAAAGCAAGTGATTTCATCTTGGTAAGCCTCAGGTTCCTTACTGTCCTTATATATGAATCAGGGATCATAATTTAAGAATCAAATGGCATAGTATGCATGATATCTGTAACACAATATCTGGAACATACTAATACGTTAATAAATGGAGGAGGAAGAGTCACTGCTATGATGTGGTCATTTACTCAACAAAAATTGAGATACTCTTTTGTGCCCAAAACAAAAGGGCCCTGCTTTTATTACATATGAGTGGCATCAAAGTAGAGAGATTTTTCTGGAAGATGGAGCTCTAAACAGCAGTTAGCCAAAATAGCTGTTTATACAGATTAAGTTTACTTTAATTCGTCTCTACTTTCTTTACTGCATTCAAGTAAATCTAGTCTTATAGTCTTTAGAGAGTGTAGACAGAAAATTCCTTTTTTGTCTTAACATATTGCTGTAGCTAGCACATGTTCATACACTGACAGATGATATTTGGAACACCAAGTAAAACATTTTGCAAACTTTACAGTTTTCATAGACTTGCGAGTAGCAATTTCCAAATAAAAGAGAGTTTACAAAGCTTTAAATTTGCAGTGACTTTAATCAGAAATTGAAATATTAAGATTGAGCTTGAGGCAGCACAATGAAACACTTCCTTTCTACTGTTTAACTAAGAATTGCTATGTAATCCTTGTTACAAAATTAGGTAAGATTTGCCATACACACAGTTAGAACAGGGGACGAAGAAAGAAGAGTGACATGAGGTTGGAGGGTAAACATTAGCTAATAGGAGGAACATGTATCAATTTCATGACTTATGGTTCTATTTACATTTTTGAAACCACAGAGCTAATTATCTAGATTTAAATTTAAAGTTCAAGTTTAATTAATACCATTAGTGGTTTCTGAGTAAAAGGAAATAAATTTGAACTCTAAAAGTTTTATACTCACTTTAGAAATCCAGTCTCGTTCAACACATCTAATGGAACTAAATCACACTATAGTTACTCTGATAATGTTCCTAATGAGTCATATCACCCCCTCTTCTCTTCTTCCTTCCCTCCCCTTCTCTCTCCCTCCTCCTCCTCCCCTCATATCTATTCTGCTTACCATGATTCGCTATACCAGGCTTCTGCCTCATTCAACACTAAGAAACCTTCTACCAAAGATGGGCATTCAACTGTCTACTTGAATCTCCACTGGATTTCTCACACTCTCACGCATAACATATCTCAAAGTGAGATCATTTTGCTCTATAGAATTTGCTCTGGATCTAGAGTTTGTGTCTTATAGAAATGCTACCCAATTGTTCAAATCAGAAATCTAGAAGTTGCTAATTACCACTTTTCCAATTCTGGTCAATAAATTTAATTTCAGTAAGTCTGTTTCCTGTCTGTAAAATTGGTAAAGGACTATTAACATGTACCTAGAGAAGGACATCATGTTTGGGAGAGTGGCAGGTCAATGAAAAAAAGGAAAGCCCTCCTTTCCTTTTGACACATGTTGGATTGTCATGTTGACGGATTATAGATGGATTGTAGATAATGTCATGTAGATGGATTGACACATGTTGTAGGTCTGCAACAATGGGCTTAAACATAAATAAAATCGTGTGCCTGGCACAGAATTGGGGTGTTTCATTCTGCTGTACATAGGGTCTCTATGAGTCTGACTCAACTCGGCGGCACCTAACAACAACAGAGGGTTGTTGAAGATTAAATGAGATTCATTAGCATGGTGCCTGGCATTAAAAATGCTCAATAGTGCTGACAATAATGATTTAAAACCAAGTTATTCTTCTTCACTCAAAACCTCTGACGAAGACTCTCATCAGAAATTGGTCCTATTTCTTCTTTCTGGGCATCTCTCCTAGTCAATCATTTCCACTTTCACTGCCACCATCCTAATATAAACTATCATCATCTTCCTTGCTGGAACAGCCTTAATGCTTTCTAATGTTATCAATTCATGCTTAAAATTCTACAGTGGCTTCCCCTTGCATTTGCAATAAAGTCTGTTAAACTAATTTGGCCTGAGGATGCCTCCGTACTTTGAGTCCCTACATAACAAACTGCAACTTGACTTAGTAAACTAACTGAAGGTCTTACTTAGGAGTACACTTCTGAGACACATAGGTGATTCTCAGTCAAAACAGCAGCTGAGTCTCATTCAATTCCAATAGCCAACTGATTAGACCGTGTTCAAATAAGGCAAGCAAGGAGCAGTAAACAGGCAAGCTGTTTCCAAACCTCACTTCTATCTTCTGTCCATCAATGATACCTGCCCACATTACAGAGTGGAGCTCTCTTGAGCCTTTTTTTGTTTTGAAGGTGGCCTTACATGCAAACAGCTCTCTCCTTCAATAAACTTCGTTAAGTTCAGTTAAAGTTTTTCTTTTAACAAGTCCAGATTTATTAACCTGATTTTCTAAAATTTTCACAATCTGGCTCTGCTTACTTGCCACACATTTTCTGGCAACTGTCCCCTTTGAAATCTTTGCTCCAAGTTTGTATGTCCTCTGACACTTCCTCCAACATGCCACACACATAGACTTCAGGGCATTTGTACCTGCTTTTCTCTTACCTGGAAACATTTCCTACATCTCTTCTCCCAGCTAGCCTTCAGGTATCAACTTGATTATTATTTTTTCAGGAAGACCATTTGTGATACACTTTCTCAATAACATACTCTTTCATGACATGCAACATACTCCCAACTACTTGCTCAATTGCTATCTTCCACAAAAGCAGAAACAATGCCTGTTTCATTAGCTCTGGAATTTTACTCATTTAAAATATGAATATATGAATAGCAGAGAAGCAATGACAGAGTGCCGGGCATGGCACAGTGTTGGGGAGTGCTCCTTTCTGTTGCACACAGAGCCACTACGAGTTGGACCCAACTCAATGGCACCTAACAACAACAAATATTGATTGAATGATCAATTAACAAATAGGAATAGAGAGTAGAGTAGTGGTTACCAAAGGGTAAAGCAGTTGGAGGGAAGAGAAGAAGGAGTGGATTGTGAGTACAGGGGTGCAAATGGATAAGAAGAATATTTTAAATGTCCTATAACATAGTAGAGTAATTATGGTTGGCAACAACTAATTATACATTTCAAAATAACTAGCAGAGAGAATTTTCAATGTTCCTAACACAAAAATGTTCAAGATGACAGATATACCAATCACTCTGATCTTATCATTGCACATTGTATTTTATACTACATATTGAAATATCATACTGTATCTATAATTTTTTAATAGGAAAGGAAAGTGTACAATAAAGAATTTGCCTGGGTTTTGTTAATCAGATGGGGGTCCTAAGCCTTTGGGACTCCTCAAGTGATAGGAGTGTCTTTGTCATTAATGGTCGACCCTTGGATCACACCTGAATTAATGTTAACAATATGACTCAAGATGGAAACTGGCCACTAGAAAGACCATGTATGTGACCAGAGGGTTGGGGCTTTGAGCTAAGTCAACCTTCAAATAAAGGAGGAAGGCTAGGGACTGAGTTCAATGACATGGTCAGTAATTCAATCAATCATGCCTACATAACAAAACTCCAATAAAAACTCTAGACACTGGAGCCCAGTGAAGCTTCTTGGTTGATGAAAATGCTTGTGCAGGAGGGCATTCTGCCTCCATGGAGAGGACACAGAAGCATCACTGTGAGTGGGACCTTCCTACACCCTACCCTAACTGTCACTTCATTTGGTTGAGCCTAGTTTGCATCCTTTATAACAAAACTGTAATAATGAATATAGCACTTTGCTGAGTTCTGTGAACGGCTCTAGCTAAACTGTAAAGCCTGAGGGAGTCATGGGAACCAAGAATTTGTAGTCAGATGGCCAAGAGTGCAGGTGGCCTAGGGATTCCTAAACTGGCATCTGAGGGAGGACGGTCTAGTTAGAAATGGTGCCTTTGAACCTGTGGCATCTCTGCTAATTTGGGGTGGTTAGTGACAGAACACAACTGTAGTATAATAAAAGAGAAGTTTTAGATGGGTCCTAAATCCTTAAAAGTCTCAAAAATCATATCCTGGCACTGAGAAACTCCACCTTTCCCCAAACTGTCATACTATTACATCCCTGCAATCCTTTCCCATACACCCAGGCTAATAGCTTCTGTACTTTCTAAAGCCTGAGCCATTTATATTTGGACTTAATGGGGGAAAAGGGGAGCATGGAGGGATATTTCCAAGTACACAAAGTGTATTTTTGGTGTCTTCTCAATTAAGCTTATTTTGCTCTTCTGCTCTGTTCTCCCATCTTAGCACTCTACTGATCACCACCCTACAACTACAGTTTCCTCTTTAAGCCTATCCTTTCCCATTTCAAAATGATTTTCTATGGCTTTCATTAACTGAAATAGCCATTTCCTCAGGGCAACTGATCCAGCAGAAGCAGACAGCTAATAAACTGAATAACTAATCCCAAGAAGATGAAAATGACAGATACCACTGGCCCTTCCAGAGGTATTCATGTTTCAAAAGAGGGCAATTTAAAACTAATTTCTAATCTGTAAAGTTCTGAGAACAGCAAGAAGATAATCTATAGCCTTATACATTTCTAAATCCTCCAAAGAAATATTCATAAGTTCCTCAATCAACTGGGACTTGAAGCTGCATAATTTCTTAGGATGTTCAATCTCCCTTTCTTCCAAGCAATTATACACAAGTTTTCCTCAGCACAATGCTGCACACCTTGGTTTCTTCTCCTAGGCCTATATCTATTCCTCTTCCTTTGATCTGTGCAGATTAGAACATAAGGAAGCCCTCCCTTTGAATCCCAATTCAGTTCCCTAGGAGTTTGCCATTTGGAAGCTAACTAGTCCTTTGCTCATATAGCTAATAATATTCTTGGGGTTTTGTTAAAAAGCTTGGGAAAGTTAAAAATACATGGAAACAGAACTGACTGATCTTTGCTGAATATCTCTGCTCAAACTATCTTTTAGTTTACTAAGGGTTGTATTTTTATTTAACTCCTCTATATTCCAGAACACTTTAGGAAATACATGGTGTAGAAGAGGAAAATGAATACAAATGCTTTTCAAATCCATATGATTTAAAGGAGAAAGTAGTTGCATAGGCAAGGATTCCAAAGAGCTTGCACTCAGCTGATGAGAAGGGAAAGACACTAATTTAAAAATAAACTCACCAAGTACCTTAGTGGAACAATTATTCACTTAGAAAGGAAATAGGAAGAAAAGAGAATAATGTCTATTCCAGCTTTACTATCTCTCTATATGTACATATTAATGCTATTAAAATCAAGCTGCTAGGTGTACGGATTGTTATTGTTTGTTATGTGCCATCTTGTCAGATCTGACTCATAGGGACCCTAAGCACAGCAGAATGAAACACTACCCAACACTGTGCCATGCTCATGATATTTTTATGTTTAAGCCCACTGTTGCAGCCACTATGTTTCTTCTCATTTTGAGTCCTGCCACTTCAGCAAAAAGGAGGTCCCAGGGGCTTTATTCCATTACTATCATTAAGGCTGACTCGACTTTAAGGAAGCAACTCTTCTCCAGTTGTTTCTTGAACACCTTCTGGCCTGCGAGGGATCCTTTTCCAGCAGTACATTTGACAGTACCTCTCTGCTATTCATTGGGTTTTCAATGGCTAAATGTTTCAGGAGTGGGCTGCCAGGTCCTTCTCCCTAGTCTGTCTTAGTCTGGAAGCTCTGCTGAAACCTGTCCACTATGGGTGGCCCTGCTGACATTTATAAGACCATTGGTACAGCTTTCAGCAACACAACAACATGAAAGCCCCCACAGCACAACAAGCTGACAGACACACGGGGGAAGTGTATGGATAGGGCCAAAACAGTCAGTGGGTGACAAATCATTCTGAACACACTAAGCCAGGATGACTACACAGGTCATCTGGTACCATGAGTTCTCTTGAGTCTACAACTTCTATCAACCACGACATGATGAGAGAAGATCTTGAGAGCATTTGGCATAAGGGAAATTCTTGTCTAGGACACATTAAAAAGCTTGAATAAAGCTACAGTGGCTTTTAAAAGATGAATCACAAACTAAATAACCACATTTTTCCAAGAGGATCTTTCTTTGTCCTTCAAGACTGAAGAATTTTACTTTTATACAAAGTTAAAGAAATCATAGTAGTGGAATTTGAAAACGTATTGTCTGTGGCATATTTCAAATCCAAGGTTACTCCTTTGGCCTTGGTAAATTATGCCTCCCTGCAACGTATTGTACAAAGTCCTCCAAACCAATTTGGAGCACAGATAAGAGTCTCTCCTGAGGACCAAGTAAGCATTATAGCAATCACATTTTGTTAACCAATTGCTTGCTTATTCAAAGAAGTAAGGGTGTCATTTTCTCTAAATAATCTAAGTTTTATAAGCTTGGTGAAATCTGTATTCTTGGTATTTTCCTGAAAGAAGACAACAGGATGTTTACTTTTTTACGTAACAGAATTAAGCATCCAACTTCTCAGCCTTAAGCATTTAGAGTCTCATTCTCATGAAAGTTGTGACCTTTCAGTATAAATTCGCACAATCTATGACTGTCTTCTTTCCACTTATCTCATCAAAACTTAAATGTTTCTTTCATAACAAAGGGCTTTAACATTTTCCTTTGTAATTCTGAAAATATTAATTGTTCTTATTAAGGACTGACTGTAGTTTGGTGCATAATACTATTCAAACAAATAGAGTATATATTAGTGATTTTTTTATCATTACTAGTTTCATTAATACTCAGTAGAAATATATGCCATCTTACCACTTAATATGGATTGCTAGGTCTGACTAGAAATCAATGAATAGAGTATTTCAGAGAACACTTTAAAGATGAGATTTGTATTAAGTAGAGAAGGAAGGAGAATAAATGAGGTGATTCTGGCCTTATAGATGGGAATGGAGGGACGGTGGTGGGGCGTGAGATCCAGACAGATGAAGGAGAGAAGAAGGAAACTGGACGGGCTAGAAACCTGAGTAATTGTGAGAAAGAAAATATAAACATCAGATTCCCCTCATAAGCCCTAGAGGCTTATACCCACACTACAGAAAAGACTACAAATTAGAGTTGAGATATGAACTAATAATAAGATAAAATTCAGCTCACAAAGGTGCTTTAATAGTGGCCTCAAAATTACAATGAACATAGGTGTAATGTATTTGCTAATAAATGTCAATGACTGAGGAGCCATTTGTAGTAGAAAACTAAACATAAAGCTCAGCTAGTGAGATAATGTGTGCAAAAGTGCCACCCATTTTTCCAGGATTCTATAAATGTTGTTGTTGTTGTTGTTGTTGTTAGGTGCCGTTGAGTCGGTATCCGACTCATAGCGACCCTCATAGGGTTTTCAATGGCTGACTGTTTTGGGATTGCCTTGGCAGTGGATTGCCAGGTCCTTCTCCCATTTTTGCGGTGCTGGGAATTGAACTCGGGACCTCAGAGACTGCAGCGCAGCACTCCACCAACTGAGCTAAATCCCAGCCCTATAAATATTAGCTACAATTATTTTTATTATTGATCTGTGACCAGGTAGAAATGAAAACCAGAGTTATGTGTGCTTTAGGAAGTGTTCAGTAAGAACTGTTTAATGACAGTAACTTGACAGCAGGGTTGCTTAGCCTCAGCTCCACTGACATTTGAGGCCAATAATTCCTTGCTGTGGGAGGCAGTCCTGTATGATCTGTAAGATGCTCAGTGGCATCCTTGACCTTTTCCCACTAGGAGCCAGCAGAACTACCCTCTCCTCACTAAGAAGTGACCAACAGAAGTGCCATCAAACATTGCCAGACATTGCCAAATTGCCCTTGCCTGAGAACTACCACTATTATAGCATAAGAAAAACCTAGGCATTGTATTCATGGCTCTCCCTTACAAACTGAGAATAAAAGAGCCAGTATAGTAGTCACTAGCCACATGTGTCTATTAAGGACTTAAAGTGTGCTAAGTCAGAACTGAGATATGCTATCAGACATACATTAGATTTTGAAGACTTAATATGAAAAAAGGGTTGGAGTTTAGCTCAGTAGGTAGAGTGTGGCTTTGCACTCTTTGAGAGCCCAGATTCAATCCCCAGCATGGCAAAAATGAGAGAAGGATGTGACAATCCACTCTCGGAGAAATCACAAAACAATTAGCTATTGAAAACCCTATGAGGGTTGCTATGAGTCGGACCCGATTTGACGGCACCTAACGATAACAAGAAAACGAGAATGTAAGCTATTTCAATAATGATTATATTTATTACATGTTAAAGTGCTAACATCTGAGATGTTGTTAGGTGCCGTCAAGTAGGGTCTAACTCACAGTTGCTCTATGTATAATATAATGAAACACTCCCTAATTCTGTGCCAGGCACATGATCTTTTTTATGTTTAAATCCATTGTTGCAGACACTCTGTCAATCCATTTAGTTGAGGGCCTTCCTTTTTTAGTTGACCTGCTCAAATAAAATACATTACTAAAATTAAACTCATCTGTTTCTTTTTATCTTTTTTAAAATGTGGTTACTAGAAAAGTTACAATTTAGGCTGGGCATGGTTGTACAAGCCTGTAATCTCAGTGACTCAGGAGGCAGAGGCCAGAGGATCCAGAGGTTGAGGCCAGACACAGTCTGCATAGCTTAGCTAGACTCTGGCTCAAAATAAAAAATAGACTAGGGGGTGCAGCCCTGTGGTGGAGCACTTGCAAAGTATATGCAAGGCCCTAAGGTCAAACCTCAAGTACTCCCCCCCCCCCAAAAAAAAAAGAAGAAAGAGAAAAAAAGAAAGAAAAAAGAAAAAACAAAAAAAGGGAAAGTTAAAATTATTTATGTGGCCTGTGTTACAGTACTACTGAATAGTACAGAACTCATGCAAAAAAACTATTCTTCCTTCATGCTATCCATTCCAGACAGCCTTTGATGAGAGGAAAGGGGACTCAAAAGAGCTCTGTCTTCATTTCCTCTCTACATTCTCTTTGTTCTCCTTGGATGATTTCCGGTCTCACTGCTTCAATGAAACTACTACTTTTAGTGACCAACCTCTATATTGTGTCTCCAGTCCAGAGCTCTACTGAAACCTAGATCTATATATCCAACTATCAACTAACAACCCCACTTAGACATCCTAGAAGAACCCTACACTTAAGTGATCCTCACTCCCCCAAAGGTTCCTCCTCAGAGATTCTTCATTTTAGTAAGTGGTGTGATGCAGATGCTCAAGCCAGAAACCTCAAAGTCATCCATGAGCTCTCTCTTCTTCATCTTACCTGCAATCTCTCACAAAATCCTGCTTCCTCTCTGGAATCCTCCTATTTCCTACCCATTGGCTAGTCAAGTCATTCTTATTACTCCCTTGATCAACTTCCCCTTCCCCTTTATACGCTTATTACACTCTGCCCTTCCTTTCTCAAAACACTTGTCCCACAGGTACGAATTTTGTTAGTGTTGCCTGTCCTATTAGAATATTATCCTACATAAGTAACGTAGTATAGCTTTCCTTATTCATTGTTATAATTCCAGTTGACTGACTGATGAATTAACAAATGATGAATGAATGAATGAAGAGGGGTACAAACCACTAACTCACAGGTTGCAGGTTACTATGGAGCTGAACATTGTTCCTTAATGTCTAAATATTGGTGGTTATGTATTGACACAAGTCCTAGGATTCTAGAAATGGGGAGAAATGCTTGGAGACCATGTGCCCCATACTTTTATCCCTAACAGATCTATCTATCATGCTTAGCCTCAAATTGAAGCCTTTCTGTATACAGTTTTGCATCAGGGAACAAGCCCAGAAGAAAACTTTGAATAATTCTCCTGCCCTGCACCAATCTGATACCCAACAATTTCTGTATCCAATGTCACAATCCCACGATCTATAGTTTCACAGACTCTTGGTGAAAAGCAGCTAAAATCTATATGAAGCTAAGAACAATTACGATAAAACAAACTACTTCTAAAAGTAAGTTATTCTCCAATAACGTAAGTTGAAGGCAAGTAATAAAACTTTCCCCACACACTTTTTTAAAAATTTTTTTCAGTACAAGGGGGTTGAACCCAGGGCCTCACACAGGTTAAGCAAATGTTCTATCACTGAGCTGCACGCCTAAACCCACTTTTTAAAACACTTTTTTTGTTTTTAAATTTGAGTCATGATATCCTTTAGTTGCACAGGTTGCCTCTGGCCTCGAATACATGATTTTCCTGCCTCTATCTCCAAAGTCACTGGGATTATAGGTATATGCCACAGGCCTGGCTCTAGTCTCCTTTCAGTCAGGATTGCTGATCCACCTTCCTGCCTAAGCCAGCCTTCTTCACTCCCTAGTCCATCACTAGTTTGAAAGGGGTTGGGGATAAATGGTGGTACTGTCTATACTAATAAATTACAGCTGCTAATTTGGACGTTTAAAAACAGTCAAGGCTTTTACAAATGTTAGTGGTGTATAGTGTATAATAAATTCCAAATCCCAGCTAAGGAAGAGGAATGTGTGAAGACTTCTGGCAACATATATATTTACAAAAGAACATGTAGGCACAAAGGCAAAAACTAGACCTGAGTTTTTATTCCCCATTTTAACTACTAGTTCTCCTGTAAATGAGGGAGTAGCAGTTTGGATAAATGGGACATGCATGGTGATGTATGATTGGTCCAGAGGAGCTTAGAAAGGATAGCACGTCAAAGCCAAGGTTAACTAAGAGTTCAAGAATACTATGTAGAGCTAATGCCTGCAGTAGTAGCCCTGTGGCATTCAATCCCATCAGATCTCAGAAGCTAAGCAGGGTTAGGCCTGGTTAGTACTTGGATGGGAGAACCTGGGAACACCAGGTGCTATATCCTTGGGAGACGGACCCAGCAACCCACTCCCAAAAATCAATCAGCCATTGAAAACCCTATGAACAGCAGAGAAGCACTGACAATAGTGTTTCGCCTGTTGTACATAGGGTTGCTATGAGTTGAACATGACTCGATGGCACATAATAATAAACACGTCTCTTTAATCATAAAGACTCAATTTCCTTTCCTCATGTCATAGAAAAAGTAATCTTTTATATAATTCCTAAATAAGAGTTTTAAAAACTGAGTTACATAAATATAGTTCTACATGTTGTTGTTAGGTGCCGTTGAGTCAGTATCCGACTCATAGCAACCCTTATAGGGTTTTCAATGGCTGATTGTCTTGGGATTGCCTCGGAAGTGGATTGCCACATCCTTCTCCCATGTTTGCAGTGCTGGGAATCAAACTTGGGACCTCAGAGACTGCAGAGCGGTGCTCTACCAAATGAGCTAAACCCCAGCCCAAAGAAATGTTAGGAAGCATAAACTTTTTTTTCTTTGTGTATCATCCTTTTATAGCCTTGATAAAGAAAACAGGGGCATTCCCCATTTTAGGCAGTGGCATAAAGAGATTCAGTGATGAAGTGGTTTTCTGGACTAGAAGTCTGTTTCTTTCTAGAAATGATTTAAAGAATGGTAGGAGGTTTATCAAAGGCCATTTTCTCCCTTAGTATCTCCCATAGCAAACAAAGTTCAAAGCTCCCATTATCACAGCAAAAGCATCTGCTTTAGTGGGTACAAGCAAGGTAGCCGAGGTGTAACCAAACAGAAAAGCAGACTCAGAGAAAACATACATAAGACTGATCCATAGTCATGCCTGATCCATAGTCATGCCACTCAATCTTTATGTGACATCAGGCAAATTCCTCATCTCTCTAAACTATTCATTGTCAACTGCGGTGTATCACCCCCAAGAGGATGAAGCTTGGTGGTTGTGGTGGGTATCTTACTCTTTTTTAGTATAAAACACAGATATGGAGTATATCTATCGTATTAAAATTTGTAAGGATAAGACAGGGAGGGAAATTGTCCACAAAGATTTTTCAGGGAGCCAACAAAAAACAAAAGGCTGAGAACACTTTTCTAGGCTTTCATTTCTTCAGCTGTGAATGCGTCAGCATCACTCACCTTAAACTATTATTATGATTTAAACTTACCTTAGTATATACAGAGAGAATGAGATTATAAGTAAAGCAGGCAAGGAAAATAACCAAACTGTACAATGGTTAATATATAATTAACACAAAAATTCATCAAACAAATATAGATTTGTATCACCTAATGATCAATTATCTTAATAAAACAACACTCTTCACACTAGTCATGTTACCATTGAAGATGTGACACCCAAAGAGACAATAAAGGCATAGTAAAAGTCAAATAATAGATGCAAGAAAGTCATATAAATATGGCAAAAATACAAACCTAAAATGCCAATTTCAAGACCTGCCAAGCCTGTTTTAATTTTATCATAGATATCTTCCAATGTAAAGTCAACAGCAATGGTCTTGGTCTCCACTTTGAATTTCTCTTCTAGAAAAAAAAAAAAACATAATGAGGAAAGATAGGGAAAATTAATATGTGCCAATTATGACTGAGGCATTTGATAACATTATCTCTCAAACTCTTTTTTCCCCCAATTTAATATGACATTTAGACCTGGATAATTTTAGGCAATCATGAGACCATCTAAGAGATGATATACAGTCAACAGCACAATAATTCAGCAATTAAAAATTCCAATGTCGTCACAGGGCTGGTTGAATGTTACTTAATCAGTTCTCCTTTTATAAATCAATAATGATAACTACTTTTTAGACTCAAGTACAAATAATAAAGTATGATTCATATCATAATGTTATATATTCTTTAAATATACAGGCTTTGTGATTTTAATTGCAAATTGATGCTTCATAATTCTAGGAAGAGGTCTTTATGTTGTAAAATATCTTAAAGTGTGAAATTAAAACCAAAATGTCCATCTGATTAAAATGGAAATAAAATGAATGTGATTTTATTATAGTTTCAGAGCTTGGTCAATAGTCACATTTAAAAATCCACACATAATGCACAGTAATAAGTGTGTAAAGTGTCACAAGAAAGACCTCAGTGTTCTTCTTTGTGCAAGACAGAACTGATGGAAATAACGGCTTCAGAAATGAGACCCTGAAGAAACGAAACTCATCTCAGGTAATGTGTAATGTTTACTTCTGCCTTTGCTAAACAGCTCCTTTGGAGACACGGCCTGGGCTTTGAGGTCACCTAGACGTAAGAGCCAATTTCGTTTCCATGCTTATTTGCAAAACAACTTTGAGCAAGTCATGCCTTTTCTGAGCTTCAGCATCCTCTTGTGAAAATGAAGGTACCAATACCCAACTCATGACATGTGGCTTAAATGATGCTTACTAGCACACAGAAGGCACTCCATAATGGTAGTCCACTCTTCCCCTCCTCCAGTATCCTTACCCTCACTTCCCTTAGTAAAATCCAGTAGGCAAAGAATGCTATTCATTAGAACTTGCTGAGAATTCAAGAGAATTAATTTAAAAATCCTGCTTCCAAAAATAAATCGTTCTTCAGTGGAAGTCAATGTCAGCTCATCACAGAGTTTTCAAGATTAATTCTCATAGGAAGTATCCGTTCTTGATCTAAAAGGATTTATGTCTAAAACTAAAGAGCTGGTTCATGAGAGATTTGATTCTTAGTTAGACTCAATGAAAAGTATTGACCCTAGATAGAAATTCAGGCATAAACTGGAGAGAATAATTAACCAAGAAAATACCTTATTTGCTGTTAAAGGTAGATTTACTGTTCCAATCTAAATGAGTTATATGCATGTTTGTGTAATGGAGACAGGGCTGTCATTCCATAATAGCTGGTCTAACATGTCTCATTTTAAATGGCTCAGAGAATTTACCACCAGTAAATAAAGAACTCTGACTTAATACAGCTCCAGATTCACATAGAAAAGCAAGTGTCAAACAAAAGCCTAAAGGATACCTTTTGTTCAGTGTAAAACCTGATGAAAGAATAAAATGAAATAAATTTACCTACTTAGTTTGAAAAGCAAGGTATTGTTCCACACTAGCATGAGATACTAACATTTAGGAAAATCTCTCTCTAGTAATCAAAGCTATCTCACACCCCTAAGTCAAAATCACTCTTTTATATTTCATAGGATTTGGTGAATGTACTTGCATTGTTGTACATAGTCTTGTATAGATGTGCTACTAAAAATAATTCAATGATATTTTTGGAAAGAACATAATTTAATAATGAATGGCCATGAAGCTTTCTTCATCTTTATATTGGGCTAAGTAAAACAGCTTCTGGTGCAAGTTTTTCCAGATAATTAAAATTTTTGAACTTTCACCTACATTACCCCAAACCATGTTTTAGTCCAGTTTTAACACTTCTTCTTTTATCTCTTAACTTTTCTTCCCTGCCTCTACTTTGGGCCTCTTTTTCTTTTTTTAAACATAGGTCAGATCATATCACTCCCCTCCACACAAACCTTCAAATATTTCCGTCCCACTCAGAGTAGGAGTAGAAGTCTTTGGCAATAATACTTCTATGAGCTTAACTCCAACTGCTCTCCCTATTTCTCTCCAGTTCTAGCAACTGTGGCCCCTAATAGTTTGTTAAACACAGAACATGCTCCAAATACACTCCAAATGTACTGTTCCCTCTGTCTGGAATGCTCTTCCATATTCCTTGTCTCTCTTGGGTCCATGGGCAAATATTACCTTCCAAGAGACGTCTTGTTTGACCACCCTATAAAAGTGCAACCATCTCTCCTCTAATACTCTTCACCCCTTCCCCTGCTTTCTTTTATTCCGTTGTCCTTACCACCTTGTAATATGCTGTGTATTTTCATAATCTATATCCTTGTTTGTCTATCTGTCCCCACTAGAACTAAGTTTCTCAGAAATAAGAACTTGGCTCCAGTTTTGTTAAGTTGTTCAACAATGACAAAAATGATCCAGGATCTTTCCACCCTGTTTTCATTTCCTTAGGTTGGTTTCATCCTGATTTCAAGAAGGCCACTGCCATTCCCAGCACCACAGGCTGATGATCATGTTCAGAGGCAGAAACTGGAGGGCTCTGAGATATGTCCTCTCACAGACTAAGGAAGAACTCCCCAGGAGAAGCCACAAGACTCCCCTCATATCTCCTTTCTGAGGGTCACAGAACATGCATGCCTTGACCAGGCCATGGATGGACTCTGAGGATTTTGTAAAGGGGCCTCTGTGTTAGTCAGCTGTTGCTGCTACAGCAGAAAAACCAACTGAAACAAACTTATGGGGGAAGAGGTTTATTGGGAGCTCACGGTTAAAGAATCCATCTATAATGGTGGTAGAACAGTCATGGTGGCAGTGGCAGTAGGGCCTGTGGGAAACAACTTCACAGCACACCAGACCAGGAACAGAAAGAGACCAGTGCTGTGGTCCAGAGTAAAAACCTCCAAAGGCTAGCCCCAAGGGAGCTACATCAGCCAAAGGCCCACCTCCCAAAGTCCCACAATTTCCCTGGACAGTGCCACCAGCTGGGGACCAATCAACATGACCTTTGGGGGACTACTGTGGTCCAAACCGTAAGAGCTTCACATCTGAGACAGATCAGGGGAATCCACCATTCCCTAGGGCACCAGGCAGGGATTAGGCGTTGTTAAAAGTACTGTTGAACACTGTAAAATCAATGTTGATGCTATTAAATAATGAGTTTTTTAAAAAGCACTCCTGATGTTTATCCTCCTGTAAGTAACTACAGATGTGCGTGGGAGGAGGGCAATTTGATTCCCTAATTGAGAGCTATTGGACTCTCCTTTGCTACCCTGGATGTCTTGAGTAAAGGACTCTCAACCAAGCAGCCAACTGAACCAGCCTCATAGCAACATCAGCCATTTTGAACACTTCACAGATGCCTTGAGGAAGACACGTGACACTTGTTATTGAAGCACAACTCCAGCTCCTGGAGGTGCAGTTCAAGCCGTGACTGTTTCAAATAGTTTGCATTTTGCACTGGATTTTTTTTTTTAACCCTGGTGAACTCTAAATGACCTTGCAACCATTTATACCCCGTCCAGAGGGGGAGTATTTCCCCTAGTGGCCTACCAGAAGGATGACTGTGAGTGGTGCAAAAGGGTTAATGCTGTGATTGGTGTAGATATAAGCCTTCATTTGCATGACAGGTTTGCTGTGATTGGTGTAAACACTCCCTTTCTGGCTTTATAAGAAAGTTCTTTAGTTCACTCAGAGAGCCAGCTGGAAGACATCCTCCTGTGCTGTCTCTCCTGAGATTGCAACATTAGGTCCCATAAAAAGTTTTCTCCTGAGTGGTCCTTTTGCCTACTTTTAGTTGCACAGGCTGAGCTGGTAACATGAAATGGAAGTGGAAACAGCAGAGTGAGGATGCCAGTAGTAGTGAGGATGCCAGAGCAAGGTAGCCAGTTTGCAGATCTGCTGAAGTAGGACAGCGGCCAGCTATCTTGATGGCAATGGCAGAAGCAGAGCCAGCCCACACAGCTCCAACAATGAGCAGAAGTAGAGTCAAGAGCTGCTCTGACTATCAGCAAAAGCTAGCATGAGAATCATGACGTTCTGTTGACTGAACGGAAGTGGAGTGCAGCCCCAAGGAACTCCAAAGAAAACAGCCAAGAATCAGAGCCTTAAAGAGCAGAGGCCAAGTGGTAAAAGTGGCAAGCCACTGATGGCCACAATTGACAGCCACAAAAGAGGCAGGGCTGCAAGATCAAGAGTAAGCAGCAGCAGAAACAGCAGCAACAGAATGGCAGCAATAGCTGCATCCCAAATGGCAGCAATGGTTACAGTGGCCTTAGTAGTGAGGGGTAGCTGAACAGTTCCAGAAGAGCGACCAGGGCAGGAAGAAGGGGAGCGAGGAAAGTTAATAAAAGAAAAGAAAGGAAAGAGAATTGAGGCTGAAGGGTAGGAGGCTATAAAGAACCAAAGAAAAGAAACTGCAGGCCCTGATTGGTAGAAGAATTCCAGAGAGCTAACAAGTCTGTAGGACCAAGGATCTCAGACACTCTAGGCCCAGAAGCTGTAACAGTGGCCACTGTCAGGGCTGAGAATCCCAACACCTAGACCTGTCCAGAAACTGCAATGCCAGCTGTTGTCAAAGGCTTAGGATTCCCAACCTTCTTGGCTATGTAAGAGCTATACCATATAAAGGGTTCTTGTTGTTGTTGTTGTTATTGTTAGGTGCCGTTGAGTCGTGTCCGACTCATAGCAACCCTCATAGGGTTTTCAACAGCAGATTGTTTCGGGATTGCCTTGAGTGGGTTGCCACGTCCTTCTCCCATTTTTGCGGTGTGGGAATTGAACTCGGGACCTCAGAGACTGCAGAGTGGCGCTCTACCAACTGAGCTAAATTCCAGCCCTATAAAAAGGCTTAGGATTCCCAATTTTGTTGACCTACATAAAAGCTGTAACAGTAGACAGTGTTGCTTGCTGCTACTACTCCAGTCAGCCTGCTGTTAGCACACACTGCTATCAAATGCTCAGGGATACAGACATTGGCCAAAACCAGCACTTGGAAGAGCTTCTCCTTGCCTACCCATGACTTCTATTCAGGTAGAGCAAAAGAACCCCAGTCAGCTAATTGGTAACACATTCACCACCAAGGTGTGAAAAGCAAAAATAGGATCACATACCTAAAAATGAGACAAACTGTGCTCTCTGGCCCCAGCAATCAGATAAGGATTATGATAGGCATTCTAAAAAGGTGACATGGGAAATGGCTGGCTTCCTTAATGTGATGGTTAGCCTTCCATGTCAACTTGACTAGATTGAGAGATTCCTGGGATTAGTGAAGCACATCTCTGTGCCCATCTATTAGGGCATTTCCCGAGGGATTGACAGGTATGGCAGTAACTGAAGGGAAAAGACCTGCCCTAAATGTGATCTGGCATGATCCAGTAAGGGGGCCTCCTTAAGGAATGAGGACAAGGGAAGCCAGTGTATGCAGCAGGCGCAAAACTCTTCCAGAGCAGTATGTGCCTCTTATTGCCATTGCCTACAAACATCAGACTACAACTTTCCTCAGCTTCCATGCAGATTCAGTGCCAGACATTCCATGGTGGTTCCAGACGTTGGCATTAGGTAGAGACTCTTCAGGCTTCCAGCTCTTGGACTGAGTGACTAGTGTTTTCTCTGCAGGTATGGCTGTCCTGGGAGGTTACAGAACTTTAGAAGGAGGGATTCTAGCTTTGCAGAAATGGCTCCTTAAGGGCAGGGCTTGGCAGTTTTATCCTGGACCCATGCTCTCTCTGCCTCCTGCCCCACCATGCCACGAGGTCATCTACCACAGGCCCTGCCACCACTGCCATGCCTGCCCAGTTGCCATTATGGAATGTTCCTCTAACTTTGAGCTCCCCCAATAAATTCCTCACCCCCAATAAATTTCCTCACCCATAAGTATATATCAGTCAATTTCTCTGCCACAATGATGATGAGTATTGGTTCTGTTTCTGGGGAGAACCCCGACTCATATATGCACTTAAGAATTGGGGAAGGAATTGTAGGCTAAGAATTTTCCCCTTCCCATAACCTATTACTCTGCCTCTGACTCTGCCAGCAAAAGGTCTAACAAATAAGAACCTTCTAACTTTAAACATCAGCACAGGAAGGTGTTAAGCACCAGGAACAAAAACAGATACCAGACATACAGTAACTCTCAGTGCCATCTTTACTACCTCCCCAACCCGAGGTTTCTCAAAAGACTACCAATCCAAAACTCAGCAATAGCCCTCTGCTGGGAAGGGATAAGAACTTCAGCAAAGCCTTTGGACTGGCTGCTTCTGGTCACTCTGATCCTTGCTCCACCACAAAGGGCCAAGGATTGACATAACCTTTGTCAAATCTTTCCCCAGAGTAGAAGTTGCAATCAGATAAAATCCATACCTACTGGTGTGCAGTTTAATGACACACCAACCACAGAATTTGGAAGCTGTGAGAATATGAGATGACTCAGTCCTTTGCCTCAACTAGGAGTAGCATCAGCAGGTAGCACCAGGAACCAGCCCTTTGGGGGGACTGCATTATCCAATCTCATACCTTTCCCACAACCAATGAGTGATAGCATTAAGGGTATAGAGCCACTGGAAAGACTCTACCCTCCAGGTTCTGATTCTAGAATTAGCTAAGAAATAAGCTGTGCTAATAATATGCATTTATTGTCTTATTTTTCTGTTCTTTTATAATGGTAGAGTTTTAATTATCCAAGCTTGGAAATAGGTTTTCATGTTCCTAATAGTGCAAAAACTTACTGCTTATCCTTACCTGCTTAGTTTTTATTGGGTTTGCATTAAGCATTTCAATTTAATTTATGAAGACTGACTATGTGGCACTCCTTCTAGGGTCTCCATTTATTCAAATGTTTTATAAATGTCTCACACTATCGTAGTTATAGATCCTTTTAAAATTATTTTTACTATTTTTATTTTTTGGTAGTACTTGGGGTTGAATCCAGGGAATCAGGCATGCTAAGCAACTGCTTCCACTGAGCTACAACCCCAGCTCCATTTGAAATTTTTTTGAAAGAGAGTCTCACTAAGTTGTACAGGCTGCCTCTGGCCTCAAACCTGTGATCTTCCTGCCTCAGCCTCCCCAGTTGCTGCAATTACAGGTGTGTGCCATGATGCCCAGTTTTGGTCATAGTTTCTTAAAGAAAAGAAAAGAATTAAAGAATTCCACTGGGTTGAGGATATAGTTCAGTGGTTTAGCATGCCCTATTTTTGATCCCTAGCACTGCTTAAAAAAAAAAAAAAAAAAAGGAAGAAGAAAAAAGAATTGCATTATTAGAATACTACCCATCTTTATGTGAAGGTAATCAACACTGTTGCCATTTATTTATTTATTTATTTATTTATTTATTTATTTATTTATTTATTTTGAGTACATGGGATCAAATCCAGGGCCTCACACATACTTTGTAAGTGTTCTGCCAATGGGTGGCACTTCCAGGCCATTTTTTATTTTTGAGCCAGGGTCTCCTTAAGTTATGCAGGCTGCTTCTGGCCTCAAACTCAAGATCCTCCTGGCTCTACTTCCTGAGTGCCTGGGATTACAGCCATGCGCCACTGCACCTAGTCCTGTTCCTGATTCTTACCAACAAAGCATTTGGTATATGAAACTAGATAGGCTGGGGTCCTTCTACTTACAACTATACCAAAATATAATCATGCCCTCCCCCTACTTTTTTTCCCCAGAATGAAATGATTCTGAGTAAGTCTTGGCCCATTGTCTCAGCCTGATGGCTAAAATCAAAAAACAAAAAACAATTAAAGATTGGCATGAGCTGTTCAAGGCAGCCAATTTTCTAGAACTGGAAGAAAAAAATTGATCTGGCTTAAGAGGAGAATAAAGCTAAGAAATAGCTGAGCTGACACCCTTCATCCTCTGTTTATCCACCATGCTGCTGCAAACAATATACATACAATTGTGGAGAAACAAAAGCAAATATTATTTACAACTATTGTTGTTGTTGTTAGGTGCCATCGAGTCGGTATCCGACTCATAGTGACCCTCATAGGGTTTTCAATGGCAGACTGTTTCGGGATTGCCTTGGGAGTGGATTGCCAGGTCCTTCTCCCATTTTTGCAGTGCTGGGAATTGAACTCGGGACCTCAGAGACTGCAGCCCAGAGTTCTACCAACTGAGCTAAATCCTAGCCCAATTTACAACTATAAAACTCTATAATAATGAATATATTCACTGGCCTCAAGCCATTCCATCACTTGTAATACAAGCTCTAATTCTACAGCCACATTACTGTTTTGGACCTAGAGTATCTTGAATTGCTCCAATGTCAAGTATAGAATTGACAGAGAAGGAATTGCACCCGTCAGTAGTCTCAAAATGCTGTCATAACACCGCTCAATGTTGAAATTAACACATCTAGGTTCAAGCCAATAAAGGTCATAAGCATATTCAGAACAGCCTTTTGTTTAACATACTTCTAGGTCTGCCCATCATGATTTTCATTTTGGTCAATAAATGGACAACTTTTAAATTGACATCTCCTTTCTCCAAGAGTAACTCTATACATTTTGGAAACACTTTCCTCAAATTTCTCCCTTAAATGGCCAGGGATATTAAGAATGAGAATGCTAGAAAGGAAGTCTAATCTACATAGACTTGTATATTATTTATACTTTTTCTATCAATAAAACTGAAAAGAACACATTGATTGTCCATTATCCCTACCTCTGCCCCAAATAAACAATCTGTTCCCCCCACCCCAGGTTTCATGTTCTGTCATTGTAAAATTCCTGTTACATTCTCCTTTCCCCACTTTTCCCACATTATAATGCCCTCTAAGATTTGAGTTGTGCCATAACCTACATGGACATATTTTTAATTATATCCATTTCTTCCAAGGAATAGCTACTTATTGTCTGGAGTGTGTTCCTAGAGACCTTCTATATAACCCTATTAGGCACTTACCATAATGTATTAAGCAGAGTCTCTATTTCCTAACAAACACGTATCATTCTTTGTCTTTTATTTCCAGCTCCTAGCACAATGCCTGGCACAAAGGAGAGGTCTCTCTGTTAAATGTATGCTGAATGAGTAAATATATCTAAGCCAACACAGCTGATTTATTAAAATCATCTTTTTAATACTTTTTAAACTCCTCCCTACAGAAATAAAAGTATGTGCTGTTACAAATGTCCATGTAAGACTAAATAACAAAGTACTACTAGGCATTTTATCATGTAAGATATGTTGAGAAACAACTCAATTCTTTCATCTGTCATTCTCATAGAAATCCAAAATTTTGAGTTACAAGAAACCATCCAGGCTCATGAATAAAGTACTGCAGGAGCTTAATTCAGTGGCATAGATATAAAAGTTGAGACTATTTTAGTCATGGGCAAACCTCCCTATCTTCAGTCCTGCAAAAGACAGTGAGGGGAATGGAAAATGTCTTATGGAAATAGCACTACAGTCAACACTCATCAATTTTAGTTCCTTAAATCTAAATTTATTAAGTTCAGTTTATAACCATAAACATATCTTATGTTTTTTACAAACCCTCTCCATTTTCACACAAGATTAGCATGTTTTACAATGTTTTCCATTATTTCAAGATGTAAAAGAAGTACAATAAATCTTTTGTACCGTTTCTAATTTTAAAGGGAAAACGAACAAAAGCCTCCTAACCAAATTCTTACCACTTCTTTCCTTTTCCTGTCTTCTCCTCCTCCCGCCCTTTGACCGTCAGGCCTTATCATATCCTCCCACCACTACCCCTTGTGGGAGAAATCTTTCTACAGAGAATACTTGCCTTATGTGGCTATAGAGGAAAGGCGATTGTGCCCTAGAAGGGAATAATTCACCTGACTCCACTTTAAAGGCTTGTTTAACTATAATTCTCAGAGATGTTACACAAATAATGGTCCTTTTTTTTTCTAACACTGCCCTTGAAAAATGTTCATGGTAATTTTAATCTCATATGAAGAGACCCATCAAACCAACAAATTAATCATAGTTCATCAGGATTCCATCCCAAACCAAGTATTTATTTATTTTAAGCCAAGGCTATTATATTTTGTTCATTACACTTCCTTAACTAGAGCAACCACTTGTAATAAGTAAAAACCTTTTACCATGTGAACCTGTTCTGTTCATTGGACATCAGTATGTTCCATTCTTTTCAAAGCTCTGATTTCTACACTTGATTCAGGCTCTTGGATAAGATACCCTTGAAGAAATTTCCAGATAAGGATGCTTACTTTTTCTACTTGGAAAACAAAACATCCATCAATGGAAGCTCCTGGATTTTATTTATGTACTTATGTATTTATGTATGTATGTATTATGTATGTATGTATGCATGCATGTATGTATGTATTTTTAGGACAGGAAAATGAAAAAAAAAAAAAAGAAAGAAATCCTAATACCACAGAACTTCAGATTCTAAAATGATGTTCCTAGGAACATGGGAACAGTTTATTGGGAAGGGCTGGGATACAGCTGGATGCCTTGAGTGCCAGCTCAGGTGGTGATTGGTAAAGGGCCCTTCACTCAAGCCTTTAAAAAATCTATTACTTAACCTGTAAACTACAAGAGATAATATCCACACTGCACAATTCATATAAGGATTACATGTGATACCACGTGAGAACGTATTTTATAAAACTGTAAAGTCTTATACAAATATTTTCTTATATCTGCCAGTATCTACAAAGATGGCTGCTTGACATACAGTTGTTTTTCCTTACAGCATGGACTGATCTAGGTATTATTTATAATACTCTTACCTCTTTGCAGCAGCTGTATTCTTTTTTTTTTCCCCAAGCAGGCCATAAACACCGGATTCTACTTTAAAAAATTATTTATTTATTACTGTATTTTCCATGGAATCGGTGTCACGATGTGCTATTTTTAGCTTTGCCTTCAGTGACCAAGTATTTCCTTGACTCAGTTTTCTTTGGATTAATCCTTGAATCACTACACTTATCTATTTCAAGATGCATGTTTTTATTCACTTTTTATCTTTGGAATCAGGGTGTCTTACAACTAACTGATCGTATGTCAGCTTAGCTGGTAAATTCTCTTTTTAAATGGTTATAACTTACATTATTGTTTGATGATTAATGGTGTCTCAGATTTAATGAAAGAAGCCCAGGATCCTGCTGACATCCCCTCTTCTCTTTGATGTCACAAAATGATCTAGGACAGCTTCTAAATGCAAGATTCCTTGTATATCTGCACTTCTAATAATCAACCACCACTACTGATCAAGAAAGCATCCTAAGTCACGACTTCGAAAACTTAGCATGAGCTCATTCACTTCTCCAGGAGCATAGGCATTGGCAACCAGACAAAGCATCTCACTCCCTAAACTATAAATTCTATGAGGACAGGGGTCCATGCCTAAGAATTTTTATTTGTTTTGGGGTTTTTTGTTTTGTTTTGTTTCTCTTCTTTTCTACTATATACTCAGAGCCCTATAATATCTGGTACATTATTATTGTTAGGGTTTTCAATGACTAGTTGTTTTGGGAGTGGTTTGCCAGTGCCTACTCCCTAGTCTGTCTTAGTCTGGAAGCTCAGCTGAAACCTGTCCAATATGGGTGACCCTGATGGTATCTGAGATACTGGTGGCATAGCTTTCAGTCTCATCACAACACACAAGCCCCCACAGTATGGCAAACTGACAGACGTGTGGGGGCTGGCATATTATAGGAAATCAATAAATGCTTTGACTGAATAAATTCAGGAAACACATACTGAGTAGGATCCCCATGTCAGGCTTTATCCTAAGCACAACAGCTAACACCCTCAAATTGGTCATATTTTAGTGAAGGAGATACATGTAAGTTCAGCTGCTGCTCTACAAATAGAACAATTCTTGCAGAGCAGGAAGTAACATTTGTGCAGAGTTTTTGAGGAAAAGAAGAAATCAGCTATATAAGGGAAGTAGGCAAAGGCAGGAACTACAGTGAAGGAACAGCATGTGGTGAGAACCTCTGTGGATGGGATAGGTGGTGCACAGGGAGAAGGGGAAATAAAAATATTGTAGAAGAAAGCTGGTAGAGGTTGTATGTGCCAAGATAACCAGGACTGGCAATGTAATTTGCAGAACCCAGTGCAAAATAATAACATGGGGTCCCTTATTCAAAAGTAATTCAGAATTTCAAAATAGTAACAGCATTAAACCAAATACAGCCCCTCTAATTGTGGAGCCCAAGTCCGGTCCCTCCAAGTGTGGAGCCCTGTACAAATGCACAGGTCACATGTTATAGAAGTTGGCCCTATAACAAGTTTACATTTCATCTTACATGTTCTAAGTATTTAGCAGAGGTTAGCAAGCTGAGAAATGGCCAGATCACACTTGTCTTTAAGGAAGGAAATGATATGCCAGAGTAGAAGGTCCATAGCCGGCTGTGAAAAGCAATAAGTAGCAGGGAAAGTCTCATAAGAAGAAGGCCAGAAGGAGACAAACAGCAATGGAAATGGGGAGGCAGGCCAGTCTGGGAAACATATCAGAGTTAGGGTCTGTAGGATTCTATACTGATTAGAAACAATGCTTTAGAAGAGAGGACACAGTGGTTTTAAACATTTCCTTTAGAAATCTAGCTAACTATCATATCTTAGAGCTAAAACATTTTTCCTGATTTTGCATATCAACCAACATTCCTGTGATTATGTCTTAGCAATTTTTAAAGTCATATAATGAAATGTTTCTCTGTTGTTTTTCAGTAGAGTGAGTCTTTTCTTGAGGCACATTACTTCTCTTTCTGGGCTTCAAAAATGGAATGACCACCAGTAAGAATTGGGCCAGAGCTGACCAATTTTCCACACAAGATAATTATAAACTAAAACTCAAGTTAGAAGGCAAAAGAGATATTTTTTGTAACCCACAATAACATTCCTCTTCCTTTCTTTCAAACATAAAGACAGCTAAAATTGGAAGTCAAATATCACATAGTACCTTTCTTCTAAAAATGTTAAGTAATATTTTTATTTTGTCACTTTGTTTAGAAAAGTTTCCATTCTGGTTTTGAGAAATCTTGCCATAGGGGGAAAAATATTCTTTTCAAGATTTGAGTCCGTCATTTTGGTTTTTTGTGTGTGTTTTATTTTGTCTGTGGGAAATGAACCCAGGACTTTGCAGGTACTAGGCAAGCATTCTAACACTTTGGTATTTAGAAGCAACAAGAACAAATAATAAGTGAACTAACTAGGAAAATTCCCAACACAATGACAAGAACCAGCAAACTTCTCTCAATAATAACCCTTAATATATATGGTCTTAACTCTCCAATTAAAAGACATAGACTAGCTGATTGGATTATAAATCAAGATCCAACAGTTTGCTGTCCACAAGAAATACATCTCCTAAGCCTTGATACACACACAGACTGAAAGCTAAAGGACAGAAATCCATATATTAAGCATGTGTGTGTGTGTGGGGGGGAACCAAGCACCATCATCCTTGTATCAGACAAAGTAGACGTCAAATCAAAATTAGGAGATATTTAAAAATATGTTACTACATGTTAACAAAGGGAAAAATCTCAACTAGGCATGGTGGCGCATGCCCATAGTCCCAGTGACTCTAGAGGCTGAAGCAGGAGGATCTCAAGTACAAGGCCTGGTGCAGCCTGTACAATTTAGTGATACTCTATCTCAAGATAAAAAGTAAAAATGATGTTGGTGGGTGCAGCTCAGTGGTAGAACACTTACAAAGTACACGCCACTCCCTGGGTTCAACCTCCAAGTGACACCAAAAAAAAAAAAAAAAAAAAAAAACCCAAAATCTAAAAATAGAATTACCATGTGACCCAGCTATACCACTCCTAGATATATATCCAAAGGAATGTAAGTTAACATACCATAGAAACATCTGCTCATCCATGTTTACTATGGTGCTATTCACAATAACAGCAAGTCACAATAACCAAGATATGGAATCAACCTGGATGTTTGTCAACAGATGAATGGATAAATAACATGTGGTACAGATAACAAATAGGAAGAGAAGAAAATCAAAACAACAGTCTCACTCACAGTGTTGTTGTTGTTGTTAGGTGCTATCGAGTTGGGTCTGACTCATAGTGACCCTATGTACAACAGAACGAAACATTCCATGATACCATGCCATGCCCAGCACTGTTGTCAGTGCTTTCCTGCTATTCACAGGGTTTTCAATGGCAAATTGTTTCGGGAGTGGATTGCTAGGTCCTTCTCCCGAGTCTGCAGTACTTGGTATTCCCAGGCAGTCTCCCATTCAAGGACTAACCAGACTGACCCTGCTTAGCATTTGAGATCAGGCTGGATCAGATGCCAGTTGCTATGGTTGCAGACTCATTCATAATAGGCCATCAAAAAATTAAATATCTAGGAATTAATCTAGCCAAAGATCATAAAGACCCCTACAATGTAAACTTCAAAATATTTAAGAAAGAAATTGAAAAAGATACTAGAAGATGGAAAGACCTCCTTTGTTCATAGATCTTAAGAATTAATATTGTGAAAATGGCTATACTACCAAAAGTAATCCACAGACTCAATGCAGTCCCCATCAAAATTCAATGAAATACTTCACAGAGATAGAAAAAAATAAACTTAAAATTCAGATGGAAGCACAAAAGACCATGTATAGCTAAAATAATCCAAAAGGCAGCAAAAACAGTGCAGGAGGCATCATAATACCTGACATCAAACTGTATTACAGGACCATAATAACAAAAATAGCTTGGTACTGACACAAAAACAGTCATGAAATGAACGGTACAGAAGACTCAGACATACACCCATGTGCCCATATCTAAGTGATCTTCAGCAAAGGTGCCAAAGGCCTACGCTGGAAAAAAGTGAGTCTCTTCCACAAATGTTACTGAGAAAACTCGATACCCATATGTAGAAGAATGAAAATAAACCCATAGCTCTCAACTTGCACAAAAATCAATTCAAAATGGATCAGAGATCTCAACATAAAACTGGAAACTTTGAAACTGTTAGAAGCAAATGTAGGGAACACACTCAAACACATTGGCATAGGCAAATATTTTCTTAACAAGACTCCAACAGCCCAGGAAATAGTACCAAGAATTGACCAATGGGACTTCATAAAGTTAAAAAGCTTTTGCATAGCAAAGGAAACAATTAATAAAGGGAGAGCCCACAAAATGGGAGCTTCCTATATATCTGACAGAGGATTAATATCTAAGATATATAAAGAACTCAAGAAATTAAACATCAAAGTAGCAAGTAATTCAATAAATAAGTGGGCAATGGAATGGAACAGATAGTTCTCAAAAGAAATACAAAGAGCCAATAAACACATAAAAAAATGTTCAACATCCCTAGCCATGAGAGACATGCAAATCAAAACTACACTGAGACTCCATCTCACCTTAGTCAAAATGGCTAGCATCAACAAAAGAAACAACAAAGGCTAGTGAGGACTCGGGGGAAAGGAACACTTTTATACTAGTGGTGGGACCGTAAATTAGTACAGCCATTAAGGAAATTGGTATGGAGGTTCCTCAGAAAACCAAAACTAAAACTACCATATGATCCAGCTAAACCATTCCTAGGTATATACTGAAAGGAAATCAAGTCATCACAGGGACACCTGCATTTCCATGTTTACTGCCGCACTCTTCACAAGGGTATTGCAAGGGTATGGAATCAGCCCAGATGTCCATCAACAGATTTCTGGATTTAAAAATGTGGTACATATACACAATGGAATATTATTCAGCAGTAAAGATGAAATAAATTGTCATTAGCAGCAAAATGGATAGAACTAGAGATCATCATTTTAAGGAAAATACCCAGACTCAAAAAGAGAAATACCACATGTTCTCAATCATATGTCAGAACTGGATTTACCTTTAAGGGTGTGTACGTGTGGAAATACACACACACACACACACACACACACACACACACACACACACCTGTATACATCTAAGATTGGAAAATACAAGGAAACTCATCAGGAGCGAGGAGGAGGCTAAAGGGAGAGGGAGGGGTCAAGAAAATTGGGAGGGAGAGGAGCAACATATGGAGGGCAAAAAGAGAAAAAACAAATGCAAAATACAAGATATAATTCTGTGAAAATCTCATAACGAATCTCACTACACTATATGTAGTTCTTTTTAAAAAAATCATACTAAATCTCACAAATATGTACAATTACTGCTACATGTTGGGCTGGGATTTGGCTCAGTGGGTAGAGCGCTACGCTGCAGTCTCTGAGGCCCCGAGTTCAATTCCCAGCACCACAAAAATGGGAGAAGGGCCTGGCAATCCACTCCCAAGGCAATCCCGAAGCACTCAGCCATTGAAAACCCTATGAGGGTCGCTATGAGTTGGATAATGACTCGACGGCACCTAACAACAACAACAACATATGAACTGAATTATTACTTGGTACTCCATAAATACATACAATCAAAAAATTTAATAAAAATTATTTGCATGGGAAAAAAAAAGATAATGTGGTAATATATGCACCATGGAATTCTATTCAACCGCAAAGAAGAACCAAACTATGTCATTTGTGAGGAAATAGATGAAACTAGAGATTATTTTAAGTGAAATATTCCTGACCCAGAAAAATAAATACTGCATGTTCTCTCTCATATGTAGAAGCTAGATTTTAATATACCACATTCTCAAATCTAATCTATATCTGATTTTGTAGCCTCCTAAAACTGTTGAAAGGGTGAGGATTAGATTCAAGATATACAGTATGTATCCAATCTTTTAATATATATGTCATGAAAATAGAAGGGGGATAATGTGAGGGGAAGGGAGGGGACTAAAGAAAGGTAGGAGAAGGAAATAACAAAGGGTAATGGTGGAAAGGAACAGAAATATCACATATTTTGCTCTCAAAGGCAGAATCTGGATTAAAATTAAAGGCTTAATCTACATTAAAAATCTGGATTAAAACATACATACATACACACACAAGACATGCAAGCAGAAGGGGAAACACTGGTAGGGAGAAAGGGGGTCATTGGCAGGGAGGGTCTTGAGAGGGCAATGGGAAGGATGGAACATGAGCAATGTATAATGATATGCATTACGGAAATGTCATAATGAAGCCCATTAAGTTGTACATGAACTAAAAAGTTATTAATAAGAATTTTTAAATAAAATAATATTAAAATACCAACTATTGAAATGAGTATTTACTACAATTAATATTTTAAGATTAATACAGTTAAACATTTTATAAAGTAGAACAATATTTTTGTTCTATACAGAAAATACTCCATTTCAGTCCTTAAAGAGCAGAGTTTTCACATATTAAACCAAAATATAAGCAAAGGTAGCTGATGTACAGTCTCACACTTCAGTATTTTTAGAACAAAAATAAAAACTTGACACAAATCATCCTGATCCTAAGATGTCCTAAAGGACTTGGGTGTGCCATGTAAAATGCACAGAGTTGCAGTCAGTATTCTACAAACAATTCAGGAGCAGCAATTGGGGCTTCAAACCTGTGAGAAATTGGGTTCAGGTTTGGCTTGGGTTTGGGTTTAAATCCTATGTGTATATAGCAGGACTTCAAACTGAATCTAAACTCAAACCTTGAACCCATCCCAGTTCAAATATTTAAAAAAAAATTTCTCTGAACTTGATCCTGAACACAAACCAAGTGAAAAATTGGGATAGGGTTTAGCTTTTGAAGTTTTCTTATTTTTGTTTGGTTTTTGTATCATTGTTGTTGTTGTTCTTAGGTGCCATCGAGTCGGTATCCGACTCATAGCGACCCTCTATACAACAGGGGAAACACTATTGTCAGTGCTTCTCTGCTGCTCATAGGGTTTTCAATGGCAGATTGATTTTTGGGAGGGGGTTGCCAGGTCCTTCTCCCAAGCCTACAGCATCTGGTGTTCCCAGGTGGTCTCCCATTCAGGTACTAACCAGGCCCGACCCTGCTTAGCTTCCGAGATCTGGCGGGATCGGATGCCACAGGTCTACGGCTGCAGGCTTTTGTATCATTAGCTACTTAAAAATTGGGAAAAAATGAAAAAAAAAATGTATTTATCTATCTACATATAGGATTAAAGTTTTTAACCCAAACTGAACCTGAACCCTCTAAATTTTAACATATTGAATCTGTGCATGAACTTGCAGCAATATTTTCACAGGTTTGATGCTCTGGTAATAATTATTGTAGCAATCAATTACTTGGCATCATCTATATGCCAGGAATTCTATGACATTATGGCATTTAATCTATATAAGATTTACTGGCAGACTGCTGAAATTTCCAAAAGATTATCCTTATAAATGTCCATTTCCATTGTTTGAAAGGATATCACTTATGCATTTTTAAGTTTTAAAATAATTTCAAACAAAGTTGCAAGTACTATATAATTATCCCCCCTGCCACTGCCCAAAACATGGTAGGACTGCTGATGTGATACCCAGTACCCAAAAATACTTCCATGTAATGGTCTTCAAAGTGTGATCATGGCTGCAGAGTGTCCCTTAGAATCAAAAATACTAAGATATTCTTTGCCCTCTTTATTGTCTTAACAAAGGCAATTGTGGGTAACCACTACTAGAACTTTAATACAAATCGAAGCAGTGGAAGTCACTATATTCTCCACTTACCTATAGTAAAAAGATAAAAGTCAGTCTCGTTTAAAAATGTCTCCGATGAAGTAGTAGAAATCATTAATTTTATGAAGTCTCTACCATTGAGTGAGCTGGGATTTAGCTTGGTTGGTAGAGCGCTGCTCTGCAGGCTCTGAGGTCCCAGGTTCAATTCCCAGCCCAGCAAAAACGAGAGAAGGACATGGCAATCCACTCCTAAGGCAATCCCGAAACAACCAGCCATTGAAAACCCTGTCAGGATCACTATGAGTCAGACTCCACTCGCTGGCAACTAACAACAACTACCCTTAAGTTCCCATCTTTTTAATGTTCTGTTTGTCTAAATAGGAAGTATGTATGTTTGTTCTGTGTATCTAATATAATAGCTATACTGAGGAAAACTATGGGCAAATAAGTTGTGAGCTGAAATTAGCCCATTCTTTTTCATGCAACACCATTTTACTTGAAAGAACACCTGACAGAAAAACTACACTTATTCAAATTTGTCAGACATGTTCTCATAAGCAAATGAAGTAAACACTATTTGTTGTCCATGATAAAGTTTGAGATTTTTAAATTAAAATTATTGTTCTGAAAGACTTATATCCACCACTATGAGTGTGACACAAAAGACTTTTCTAGTGAGATTGGGGGATATAAACAGTTGTGAATGTTCTATAATGTATCAACACTGGCAAGATCCACAAAATTCACCAACTATTATTTTCCCATGAATAAAATTATAAAATCATGATGGATACAAGACTTATTCAAAGTCTGAGGGAGAATAATGAATTTTAATGTAACTGTGTATCAAAAATTTATTGTCATGATTTCAGATTCCATATTCCAACTAACTTTTAAGAAACTTCTATTTTCAGAGTTTTGATGTACCAAAAGAGTTATCTCCAATTATCTGTAGAGGCTATTGAAATACATTTTTCTCTTTTTCAACTATGTATGTATGTTGACATAAAAAGCTAGATTTTCTTCTTATACTTCAATCAAAATAACAAACTGCACAAGTAGATATGCAAACCCAACTGTCTTTTATTACATTAGATACTAAAGAGATTTGGAAAAATGTATAACCTTGCCATTCTTCTCACTAAATTTTGTTTAAAAATATAGTTAGTTTTCCTCAAAAATGTTTTGTTAACATGTAATAGGCTTATTATTTTTAAATAAGTGCTGCTACAAATTTTTCTGCTTGAATTTATAAGACAATAAATATTGAGAGCTGAATTCTACATAAACAAAAGCTCTTTGAAGTCATCAATAATTTTTAAAAGTTACTGTGAAAAGGCCCAAAGACTAAAAAATGTGAGAATGCTGCTTTAGTATGTAGTCACTACAAAGACAGTCTCCTAAATACTACAACCATCAAAATCAAGAAATTAATACTGAGGCATTGTGGTGTTGTTTGGTGCCATCAAGTCGTATCCAACTCATAGCAACCGTCATAGAGTTTTCAATGGGTTACTGTTTTGGGATTGCCTTGGGAGTGGATTGCCACACCCTTCTCCCATTTTTTGGAGCTGGGAATCGAACTTGGGACCTCAGAGACTGTAGAGTGCTCTACCAACTGAGCCAAATCCCAGCTCCTATTGATACATTACTATCTTCTTATCTTCAAAACCTAATTGATATTCACCAGTTGCCCCAACAATGTCCTCTACAGTAAAAATCTCCAAAACAGAATCACTTGATGGATGTAGCTATCATTCTGTTTTAGCCTCCTTCAATCTGGAACAGTCTTTTCACCTTTTTGTTTTGTTTTTTTTTGAGACAGGGTTTATGTACGCCAGGCTAGCTTCAAATTTGAGATCCTCCTATGTCAGCTTCCTGAGTAATTGGATTATAAGTGTGTGCACTAACATACCCAGATCTGTTCATCTTTTTTTTTTTTTTACTTTCATATACTTGACACTTTGAACATTACAGGCCAATTACTTTGCATAATGTCCTCTAAATACCAGTCTTTATCAAACTTTCAATTCATTTCACTTAGTTATCATTATTATGGGCTCATAATTTCCAGTCTTACACAAAGGATTATAATTTGTTTCTATCATTTTAATTTTAATGCTCAATTTGTCCATATTTGGTTGGTGGGAGTCCTGTCAAACTGGCATGTGTGTCTTTTTGACATGTCTACATGCTTCTTTGAATATTTTCCTACTTTCTGGCATAATAAGATATTCCAGGTTCATTTCTGTTCTCGCTGTCCCAGCCTGGAAGTGGTTATTTCCTCAAGAAACCCTGGTTCTTTCACTGGAAAACATGTGTCTAGAAATCAACATCTGGGTGCTGAGTTTGTTCATTGTGACTGGGATGCCATTTCTCCCAGAAAGCTCCCAGCTTAGCTTTTGCAGTGTCCCAGGTAAAAGACAAAGATATGTTGGGAAGTGTCCCAAAGAGTCATTGGTTGCTGGTGAGAGAACTATCTGAGAGCCTTTGAAACCAAAGACGCACTTAGTAGACACAGAGTTTCCTCCAGAGCTTGGGGGCATTGTAAACCATTTTAGATAATAAGCACACGTATGTCTTTGATATACAGTGAATAAAGGATGGCAAAATACTATAATTTAAGGCTTGGCTTAGTAAGGGGTAGTTTTGTTTGTGACCTTCACTTGGTGGATAAAAGTCTAAATAGATATTTGCACTGTGTAGAAGCAAAACAAGTTCTTGGTTGCACACTGAGTTCCATGCTAATGGTATGTAAGCAACTCCATACTTTGCCAAAAGCACTTCCAAAAAGTGTACCTAACAGATATTGAAAAGGTGATCCCATCTTCTGTACACAGAAAAAAATTGTAATTGTAATTTTTTTTTTTTTTTTTTTACTAAAGTCAATCAAAGCTAAGGCCAATAACCGTAACATAAACACACAATGGACAGTAAGGGCTTTAACAAAAAAAAAGAAGTTCCTGGCAGAGGGGTATAGTTCAGTGACAGAGTGCTTCCCTGACTTGCACAATGCCCTGGATTCAATCCCCAGCATCCAAAGAAAAAAAAAAGTTCCTGAACTCTTTAAAATTATCAACAAAATATTCTGTATATATACATATGTTTTGTGGGGATAAGCTTTTTGTCATTCCAATTCACAGGAAGGTCCATGACCCTCAAAGAGTAAGCATTTTGCATTTTCTACTGTGAAAGATCTGGACTATAATCTTACATATTTTTTGATGGATTATCTATATGTTATCTATACACAGAGTTAGTTGGTTGATGAGTTTTAGTATTTGTGTGTATGTGGAATATTCTTCATTTTTTTAAACCAAAGTTTAAACCAAACTTTCTCTAAATAGGTTCTGCAACTTGTGCTTCTGTACTAAGGATGGCCTTCCATGTCAGTATATATAAACATTGAATATAGGCACAGTATCCTTTTATAATGTTACATAGACTAGCTGGGGCCTAATTTACTTAATCAGCCATCAAAAACTGTGAGCAGGATGCAGGGTACGGTGGCACACGCTGTAATCCCAGCACCTCGAGAGGCGGAGGTGGGAGATTACAAGTTGGAGACCACAGGCAGTCTACCTAATTTAGGGAGACCCTGTCTCAAAAAGTAAAAAAAATGGGCTGGGGCGCAGCTCAGTGGTCCAGCACTTGTAAAGCATGCAGGCACCAGTCCCTGGGTTCAACCCCCAGGACTGGAAGAAAAAAAAAAAAAAAAAAAAAACCTGTGCATGGGGACAGATAAAAAGAAGAATTCATCGTATTGGAGGAGGGCAATGTATTATGTATGGCAAATTAGGAAAAACCACGTGTGAAGCTGGTGAGTTCATAGGAACCTTTATGTCTCAACCCTATGGACAAAAGAAAGACAAAAGAAAGATAGAGACAATGAGAATATAACCCATGATGGCATATGATTTTCATTACAGATTAGTTAAAATTCCTACTATTTGTTTCTTCTTTATACTGTTTTATAAAATATGTAAGATGATGAATGTATAGCAAAAGTGATTTAAGAGTTGCATACTGGATACAGCAAATTATTTATCACTCTGTACTCCACCAACACTTATAAATAATAATAATAAATAAATAAGGATGGAAACCTACAGAATAGTTACATTTATCAGTACCAAAGTCAAAATTACAGTTTGACAAGAAGGAGTTACAGGTACAATTAAGGTTGCCCCCATGCCAAAGACTCTAGAATAAAAGAGAAATAAAACACACACACACACACACACACACACACACACACACAAATAAACTACATAAAATAAATCAAAATCCAAGGCAGGGCCACATGTAGTCTAGTTAAAGTGACTATGTTGGGGAATTTAGCTCGGTTGGTAGAGCACTGCGCTACAGTCTCTGAGGTCCCGAGTTCAATTCCCAGCAGCACAAAAATGGGAGAAGGCCTGGCAATCCACTCCCAAGGCAATCCCGAAACAGGCAGCCATTGAAAACCCTATGAGGGTCGCTATGAGTCGGATACCGACTCGATGGCACCTAACAACAACAATGTTGGGGAAAGGTCTGAGGATAAATTGAGAAAAATGTAAGACAAGCAATAATAACAACAACGACAGAAAGCATGAAGTTGTAAAGGTAAGAACTTGAGTAATTTACTAATCAGCCATACTCAGCCAGTTTCCAAATATTTATAGACCACAGTCACATATTTTATCCCCCATGACCATGGTCATGACAGGTGACAAATTACAGGGCCTTGTCAGTACCAAGGTCTGAAGGGACTTACTGACCCTTTCCTGTAAGACAGTCTGGTCACACAGCAATCTAGAAACTCAACTATCTCCAGTGAGGTTTGGGTCCATGTCCTGTCTCTGCTTAAAGAGGGGGAATAAAAGACAAGGTCAATGACAGACACTTAGTTTACCGCCTCCACTTTTCCACCATTGTAAACAGCATTGTGTTGCTGGGTATGGTGGTGCCTGTAATCCAAGCATTTAGGATGCTCAGGCAAAAGGATCACAAGTTTGAGGCTAGCCTAGGCCACACAGCAAGACCTTGTCTCAAACAACAACAACAAAAAGTGTTGAACAACCAGTACATAAACCTTTGTGCAATTACAGAATTGTTCTCTAGGATAAATTTCTGGAAGTAGAATGGTCAGATCAAAAGGTATTATGTGGAACGAAGGGAATCATCAACTTTCAATTTTCATAGTTGTGTATAGTTTAAACTAATTAGTTGATTAATTTCAGAAAGCAAGTAGTATTTTCATTTATTTATTTATTTATTTATTTATTTATTTATTTATTTATTTGGGTGCTTCAGGGGTTGAATCCAGGGCCTTGTGCATGCTAAGCAAGCGCTCCACTACTGAGCTGCAACCCTAGCCCCAGGATTTTCTGACTTTAAAAGAAAACTACAACTCAAGAGGCTGAGGCAGGAGGATCATGAGTTTGAGGCCAAGGACAGCCTACACAACTTAGTGAGACCCTGTCTTAAAATAAAAAGCAAACTAGGGGTTGTGGGTACAACTCAGTGCTACAGCACTTGCCTACCATGTGCAAGGTCCTGGATTAAACACCCTAGTAAGGGAAGGGTAGGGGAAGAGGGAGGGGAGGGGAAGGAAAGGGAAGGAAAGGGAGGGGACAGGGAAAGGTCAAGATTGGTTTCTAGACTTATGTTGTTGTTAGGTGTCCTCAAGTCGGTATCTGACTGAAAGCGACCCTACATACAAGTGAAACACTATTGTCAGTGCTTCTCTGCTGTTCATAGGGTTTTCAATGGTGGATTGATTTTTGGGAGTGGGTTGGCTACTCTTGGAAATGTCTACCCACAAACTGGTTCAGGAAAGTTGGCCAAAGACAGTGAATACTTAGATTTCCTGGCAAAGCTGCTCCTGCAACAGAAAGAGAGGCTATAGACTTTCTTCCAGTGATGTCTTTAAACAAATAAGCTCGTGAAGGAAGCTCCTGGTTTTATTTTGGCTTCCAGAACTTGCCTCACAGTTTTCAATAAAATAAAAAATTTTTAAACAGAATCGAATACTAGGCATTCAATTTTATCAGCCTTTTAAACCTGGTTTCATGCAAGTTCACCCTGAAAAATACATTTTCTCTGGGTATCCTGACAAAATCAGGTTTCAAGGCCTGCAAATTTTTATGCTAGTTCCTCAATCTTTGGCAACATTTTAAGACTTGCCTTTTGAATCCAACTGCATTTTAAGCTTTCTGACTTGGGCATGAAGGTCAAAGACTAATAGGGCTCACTAGATTAGGTCAGGACCACCGAAGATAATCTCCCTTCTGATTAACTCTATCAGCTGACTGTTGTTGTTGTTGTTGTTGTTAGATGCCACGGAGTCAGTATCAGTGCTTCTCTGCTATTCATAGGGTTTTCAATGGCTGAATGATTTTTGGGAGTGGGTTGCTGGGTCCATCTCCCAAGCCGACAGCACCTGATGTTCCCAGGCAGTCTCCCATCCAAGTACTAACCAGGTCCAACTCTGCTTAGCTTCCAAGATCTGACAGGATCGGATGCCATAAAGCTATGGCTGCAGGTGTCAGCCAACTAGAGAACTTAATTTTATCTTTAAATTGTGAAATAACTTAATCACAAGAATGACCTCTATTATATTTATACGTCCTGCCTACACTCAAGGGGAAAGGATTACACAGGGTGTGTACACTAGAAGGTGACAATCGTGGGAAGCATCTTAGAATTGTTACCCCTCTGAACACCCTCCCACACTTGTATTATCTTTCAAAAGGGAATAACAAACCAAACTGAAAGGGTTTCTCAATGATTCAATGACTTCTTGTTGTTGTTAGGTGCCTTGAGCCCAGAACAAAACACTCCTCAATTCTGTGCCAGGCACATGATCTTTTTTATGTTCATGCCCATTGTTGCAGTCACAGTGTCAATGCATATAGTTGAGGGTTTTCCTTTTTTTGTTGTTGTTGACATGCCACTGTCCCTAACATGATGTCCTTCTCCAGGGAGTGGGCCTTCCTGACAACGTGTCCAAAACATGTAAGATGAAGTCTAGCCATCCTTGCTTCCAAAGAGCTTTCTGGTTGCACTTCTTGTCTGTTGGTTCTTTTGGCAGTTCATCTCCAGCACCATAATTCAAAAGCATCAACTCATCTCCTGTCCTCCTTATTCAATGTCCAGATTTCACAACCATATAATGCAACTGAAAATAACCATGTCATGAGTCAGGTGTACCTTTGTCTTCAATGTGATATCTTTACTTTTCAACACTTTAAAGAGGTTTTTTGCAACAGTTTTTCCCAATGCAATGCATCTTTTGATTTCTTGACTGCTGCTTGTGTGGGTGTTGATCACAGAACCAAGTATAGCAAAATCCTGGACAAATTCAATCATTTCTCCATTTATCATGAAGTTGTGTACTGACTCAGTTGTAAGGATTTTTGTTTTCTTGATGTTGAGACATAATCCTTACTGAAGGGTATGTTCTTTGGTCTTCATTGGTAAATGCTTCAAATCCTCTTCACTTTCATCAAGCAAAGTTGTGCCATCCGTGTAACGCAGGTAGTTAATGAGTCTTCCTCCAATCATGATGCTGTGTTTTTCATAAAGTCCAGCTTCTAAGATTATTTGTTCAGCACAGAGATTGAACAGGTATGGTGAAAGGATATAGCCCTGATGCAGACCTTTCCTAATTTTAAACCAGGTAGTGTTTCCTTGGGCTGGGATTTAGCTCAGTTGGTAGAGCGCTGCACTGCAGTCTCTGAGGTCCTGAGTTCAATTCCCAGCACCACAAAAATGGGAGAAGGACCTGGCAATCCACTCCCAAGGCAATCCCGAAAATGTCAGCCATTGAAAACCCTATGAGGGTCGCTATGAGTCGGATACCGACTCGACAGCACCTAACAACAACAACAACAACAATAAGTGTTTCCTTGTTCTGTTTGAACGACTGCCTCCTGGTCTATGTACAGATTCCTCGTGAGTACAATTAAGTGCTCTAGTATTCCCATTTGTGACAATGTTATCCATAATATATTATGATCCACATAGTCATATACCTTTGCTCAGTCAATAAAACATAGACATCTGTCTGGTATTCTCTGCTTTCAACTAATATCCATCTGACATCAGCAATGATGCTGCTGGTTCCACACTCTCTCTGAATCAGGCCTGGTTTTCTAGTAGTTCCCTGTCTATATACTGCTATGGTTGATTTCAGTGATTCATTGAGTTAATCCCTATAAAGTGCTTAAAACTTTCTCTAGTCATTTAATCATTACAGAAATAATGAATCAATAAAAACAAACACATGAAAACAGTGGCCTGTGGGTTACTGGGCCATCGATTTTGTTTGGTCCCAGTTAGGACTAAGTTGGTACAAAATTGTACAGTCTTACATGAAACTTTTTGGTTTCCTTTAAAATTTATTTTAAGTATTTGGACAATACAAAAGCCCTTTGGTTGCTCTACCACATACTGACACAGCTAGAGCTACTACCATTATGTGGGACACCAGTTCCTTAGTTCTCTAGGCCACAGCACTCTCATCTCACCCCAGCCCACTTGGTTCATGTATATCACTGCCTGGCTTCTATGAGAATATGTACTTGTCTTAGGATCTAACCAGATGTTTTTAGACTACATCCAGTGTACAACAGAGAAAGAGAAAAGACACATATATTGTAAAATGTATAATATATATGCATATTTTTCAGAACTGGAGGGACTGAACCCAGGACTTTGTGCATGTACTCTATCACTGTACTCTCAGGTCCCTTTTTATCTGCTATTTTTGAGAAAGGGTCTCACTAAGTTGCACAGGCTGCCTCTGGCCTCTCCTGCCTCAGTCTCTAGGGTTGCTGGGATTACAGGTATGTGCCATGGTGCCTGGCTTATTAATTACACTTTTTGAAGACATATAATGTTAAATTTACAAAAATATATTAAAGGGTAAGAAACAAAAAAATACTTCCTTTGCCATCTTTAAAAAGTCAAAGGACAGTAAACTAAGAAATCCAAATGCAGATATCTAAGAGAAATATCTTATAGGCAGTATCTAAAACAAAAATTTAAGATTTAAATTTTAAAACTTACATTATACTGTGGACTTTAGTGATAATGACGTGTCAATATAGGTTCATTAGTTCTAACAAATGTACCACTCTGATGATAGATTTCAGAAACTGGGGGAGGCTGTTTGTATGTGGGAGCACCAAGTATGTGGGAATTCTCTGTACCTTCTATTCAATTTTGCTGTGAATTCAAACTGCTCTAAAGAATAAAGTCTATTTTAAAAATAAATAGACTATAAAATATTCTTTAAATCTACTATGAGAAAACCTCCATAAAATATTCTTCAAGAAATTTCTGGATATCTTCAAAATGGGTTGAAAGCCTTTTCTTTCCCTCAAAATCATTCAAAAGAACCTGCCAACTTAAAGAGAATGCTTTTGCAAAGCAATTGGAAACAGCACACATTACCATGACGCTCTGTTCCATTCAAGAGAAAGTAATCTCTCACATAGATTTAGTCTCCATTCATCCATCCAGTCTGTGGTCCTGTGTTTTCCTTTGTTGACAGACTCTTTATTACTGCTTCCATCTCCTTGCTCATTATAGATGTTTGTTTTATATCTTTTTGATTTAATTTTGGTAAGCCATATGTGTCTACGAATTTTCCCATTTTGTCTAGGTTTTCCAGTATTTTACAACACAAATTTTCAAAGTATTCCCTAATGATCTTCTGGATTTCACTGGCATCTGTTGTAATGTCCCCTTTTTCATCCCTAATTTTATTAATTTGGGTTTTCTCTTTCTTTTGGTTAGTTTGGCCTAAGGTTTGGTGATCTTGTTTATTTTTTTGAAGAACTCTTTTTCTCATCAATTCTTGGTACTGTTCTTTAACTCTCCATTTCATTAATTTTTGCCCTAGTCTTTATTATTTCTTCCCATTTACTGATTTTAGGTTTTCATTGTTCTCATTTTTGTAAGACCTTGAGGTGCATCGTTAATTTATTTATTTGAGTCCTCCCTAATTTTTTAATGTAAGCATTCATAACTATAGGCTTTCCTCTTAGAACTGCCTATGCTGTATCCCAAAGGTTCTGATAAATTGTTTTCATTTTCATTTGATCCTAGGAATTTTGAAATTTTTTCTCTGATTTCTTCAAGGACCCACTGATCATTTAAGAGTATATTGTTCAATCTTCATTTATTTGCATAATTTCTTTAGTTTCTCTTGCTTTTTTTTCCCCAGTACTGAGGGTTGAACCCAGGGCCTCACACTTGCATGCCCTGCAAGTGCCGTACCACTGAGCTGCAACCCCAGCCCATTTTTTTACTTTTTGAGATAGGGTCTCACTAAATTACACAGACTGCCTCTGGTCTCGAACTTGCAATCCTCCTGCCTGTGCCTCCTGAGGTACTGGGATTACATGCATGTGCCACCGTGCCCGGCAGTTTCTCTTGCTATTGATTTCTAGGTTTATTACATTATGATCTGACAAGATACAAGAAATTATTTTGATTTTTTTGTATTTGGTAAGATTTGATTTATAGACACACCCCATCTGAAGGACAACTGGGTCATCTCTCTAGCTGATTGTTGCTCTGCAGAATAGTGGGCTGAAACTTAATAGACCTTTTGAATTTTCAAAAGAAAATGTAAATTATGATATAGGTGATGAAATAAAATGGCCAGATTTTTGAAACAAAAAGTGGGCTAAACAAAATTTGTCTATAGGGTACCTGTTTGAGACATACCAGAAGATTGCTATGGAAACAAGTTCCTAAGAAACCAAGGAAGACACTGGGGACCAAGATTCCAGCAGAAGATTGGCTTTTAGAAAAGCAGACATCTCTTCCTCTGAGGAGGATGAAAGGCGAGACAGATAGAGACACATGTGGAATAAAATAAATCGCTGTCAAAAGGAAGCAATGAGAACAGGCAGAGCAGATGTGGGGAGCTCTCTACAGCAATGGTTTTTGAACTTCATTGTAATGGGCCCTTTCATAAAAAAGATGCAAAACTCAATACAATAGTCCCTACTTATCTTCTGTTTCACTTTGAGGTTTCAGTTAACTCATCATCAACTGTGGTCGGAATATACTAAATGGAAAATTCCAGAAATTAATAATTTATAAGTGCTAAATTGCTTATTATTTGAGTGGATGATAAAATCTCATGCTATCTGGCTCTGTCCTGCCTACGACATAACTCAGCCCTTTGTCTAGTATATCCATGCAGCATATGCTACCTGCCCCTTAGCCACTTAGTTTTATCTGGTCAACTAACTGTTAAGATATTGTAGTGCTTATGTGTAACCTTTATTTTACTTAATAATGGCCCCCAATGCAAATGAGGCACCAGGGCATCAAACATGGAAGGGCAGATTAACTGTATTACTATGTGAGACTGCCACAGGGCATATTAAAACATTTAGTATCTATTGGGTTCGGTGTTACCTGCAGTGTCAGCATCTATAGGGTGTCCATAGGGAGGACTACTGTATACAAAACTAATCAAAGCAAAGTGGTCAACACTGAAAAAGCAGGACAGCTAGAGTCCCACCCACGAGGCTTTTCCTACATTACTGGTCCAGCATCCAACCATACAAACCACTACTAAAGGGCATGCAAAGAATAAATAAAGGGTTCCTAGAATTGGTTAGTGACAGCAGCATCCTCCGCTCAATTCAGAAACAAGAGTCAAAAACACTAATTTTAAACAAGGGAAGATTGAAATGCAAGGGTTTAGGATTCTAGATTAACACCATAAAGAATAACTGGAGGGTGGGGCAAAAGGGTGGAAGAAATACTTAAGAAATATCACAAGAAACATCACCTAGGAGTGGTAAGAGAAATAGACCTGCAGCTGGATGGCATGAGACTGAAGCTCACCTTTGTCGCCCACTGAGTGATCTTGGGCAGCTTTGCCAGGTCTCAATGTCTTTCACTTGATCAACTATGAATGCTTATTTCATTAGTGATTCTGGAAATGTCTCAAATATTACTGTAAGACTACTTATTTCTAATCAAAGCTTGTTTGATATACATAAGGTTTTCTTCAATTATTAATTTTAATAATTCAAAGTTGTCCTTAAGTGTCCGGTTATGTCTTAAAGATAGCCAGGAACTGAGTGCCATGGAGCACATTTATAATCCCAGCCCCTTGGGAGGCCAGAGGCAGGAGGACTTCAAGTTTGAGGCTAGAGGCAGACTGAAACATTTAGCAGGATCTTGTCTCAACACAAACACAAAGAAAAAGGGCTGGAGATGTAGCTCAGTGGTCGCACACTTGCAAGGCCCTTGGTTTGATCCCTAGCACCCACACACATCCACACTCACACCAACACGCAGGAACAAATAATCTGTTTTAATCAAAATCTTCACATCTTTTAAAAGATCCAGTGATAATAACTGTAATAAAAGCAACTGCATTCAAACACAGTCATGCTGCAAATTTACTTCATGTTTTATTTTCTCATTGTTACTCTGATACTATGTTTTGGGGATATACCTTCCAAAAGTTACCAATAAACTGGGTGTGGTGGCACACACCTGTAATCCTAGCACTTAGGAGGTGGAGGCAAGAAGATAGTGAGTTCAAGGCCAGCCTGGGCTTCATAGCAAGACTGTCTCAAGCATCTCCATGTTCAATGTAGCTCTTTTCACATAGCAAGGGTATGGAACCAACCAAAGTGCTCATCAACAGAAGAATGGGTTAAAAAAAACTATGGTACATATACACAATGGAATACTACTCAGCAATCAAAAAAATGAAATAAGGCCATTTGCAGCAAAATGGATAGAATTGGAGAAAATCATTTTAAGTGAATGAACACAAGCTCAGAAAGAGAAATACCACATGTTCTCACTTATATGTGGGAGCTGAATCAAAATTATGAGAAGGAAAAAATCCTATGTGGAGGTCAGAACATTAAAAAAAAAAAAGCTAAAGTCGAGCTAGCGGAGAAGGGACAATTGGGGAATGCAATAGAAGGAGGGAGAGATCTAGCAAAAGGAGGAAATCCTGGGAGAGCAGAGGGGGGAGAGGAGGAATAAGGAGGAATGAGGAATGGGGGAAGGGGTGACCTCAGGGTGAACAGCTAAACTTTAATAGTCCTGGAAATAATTATAATAACACCAATAATACCAAAGAATGGTAATAATATAGATGTTGTTGTTGTTGTTGTTAGGTGCTGTCGAGTCCGCATCAGACTCATAGTGACCCTCATAGGGTTTTCAATGGCTGACTGTTACGGGATTGCCTTGGGAGTGGATTGCCACGTCCTTCTCCCATTTTTGCGGGGCTGGGAATTGAACTCGGGACCTCAGAGACTGCAGCGCAGCGCTCTACCCACTGAGCCAAATCCCAGCCCCAATAATATAGATAGGCTAGAAAATTCATGTAATAGTACTGACAGTGTAAAAAGAAAATTCACTACAGAAAAAGTTTTGATCTTAAACATAATAGGGACCAAAGGATATATAGAAAAATATTACCATAAAAAGACAAGCAAGTGGAAGAGAAGTCTTTGGTCAGGGGGTGGGATGGGGAGAGGAAGTGCACAAGAGGGTAAGGGTGAACTTATCTGTGTAATGTACAACAAAATGCATATATGGAAATGTCACAATGAAAAGCATGTCAGAATGAATCACATTAAGGTGCACATTAAAAATTTCCAAAAAAAAAAAAAAAAGACTGTCTCAAAAAAAAAAAATTCCCATTCAGTTATCTAGCTACAATATTTTTAGTATATTTAATAGCACAGGGTAATGGGGAACATAATGTAAGAAACCAAGGATCTGAATTCTGTCTACTTCTACCATTAATTAGGTATGACTTGGTCTCTCAGACTTAATTTCCATATGTATAAAATGAGGGTTTTAACCTATCAGTAGTTCTAAAACAGGGATGACCTTTAAAAATCATGTGAAGAGTATGTTTTTCAAAGTATACATGCCTGTTGTTAGGTGCCATCGAGTTGGTGGCTAACTCATAGCAACCCTATGTACAACAGATGAAACACTACTCTCAGTGCTTCTCTGCTATTCATAGGGTTTTCAATGGCTGGATGCATGCCTATATATGATTAAATATTCCACAAAAGGGAATATATTTACATTTGTGGTTTAATACTTTTAACAAACACTGCAGTCATTCCATCTCAGATTTTGTACATTCCCATAGCACTAAATGGAATGAAAGGACAAGAAAAGTTGATTCCATTATCAGTTTTTTACTATTCATATAGTCTGGTATCAGTAAATATTAATTCTTTTGTCTTTTTTTAATGATAAAGGAATAAAATAATTCAAAATCTGTGTGAAATTCCTCATTGTTTTAATGGATTCATCTCTTCTCTTCTAGTATTAGATATAGCATTGTTGTTGTTGTTATTAGGTGCCATTGAGTCATGTCTGACTCACAGCAACCTTCATAGGGTTTTCAATGCTGATTGTTTTGAGATTGCCTCAGGAGTGAATTGCCATGTCCTTCTCCTGTTTCTGCAGTGCTAGGAATCGAAGTTGGCGCTCTACCAACTGAGCTAAATCCCAGCCCCAGATATAGCATTCGCTCATTTAAATTACCTAAATAATTACAGGTTTTTTTTGTTTGTTTTTGAGCAGTACTTAGGGGTTGAACCCAGGGCCTTCCACATACTTTGCAAGCACTTGACGACTGGACTGCATCCCTAGTCTGCTTTTCATTTTTGATCTTCAGACAGGGTTTCATGAAATTACCCAGGCTCCCCTGTCCTCAAAACTGAGATCCTCCTGCATCCACCTCCCAAGTCACTAAGATTACAAGCATGAGCCACTATGCCCAGCTATAGTTATTTTAAGATTAGAATGTAAGAAAACACTGCATTTAATAAGTAATGGATAAAATGAGATTACCAAAGCAACTGATATTTGACAAGAAAATATATGACCTCATTTGATGGACAAATCAAGTTAAAGTGACCTTTTTCAATAAAAGTTTCAAAGTAGTTTCTCTGATGAAAAAGGAACCAATCCCTACATAAAGCTTCTGGATTCTAGAAATGTTTCAAAGAATTTGCCTTTCTACAAATTCTTTTACAGCTGAGGGCTGTAACCCAAATTACAATTATCCACTTAGAGCAACAATCAACAATTTCAAAGTGGGAGAAGAAACACCAATCATTTACTTAAATGACACTAATTTCATAATACCTTGGTCCCACATTTTCCAACCAAAAAAAGTTTTTTTTTACACAAAAGTCACTGAACCATCAATAATCCAATTGGAAAGACCACTTACTGTTTTAAAGAACCCATATAAACACAGGCAAATATTTTAATGAAGAGGTACAGCCAGAGTCTGGCCATGGTGCAGTGCACTCCCACATGCCTAATGCCAGCTGTAGGAGAGCAACATTCAAGTAGCTGACTTAATTGGAGATGCAGACCAACACATGCTAATTTGGCTGGGCCAACTAATTGGTAGGTATGCAACTGCTAACAAAATACCCACCCATATTACATATGTTGTTCTCTGTCTGAGTAAGCAATTGGTAACAAACAGTAATGAAGTTGAAATAAGCTACACTTGGTGAAATTGTTTAGTTGGACAGCTTTACAACAAGGTCCCACATCACCTTAGAAAATTAGAACATGCATGCCAAAATTAGAACATAAACTAAATATCAAAAGCATCTTTCTGTGCAAGATTAAGAACACAATGACGTCTCACAATAGCACTGCAGTCACCAACACAGTACTTACTAAGTGCCTACATCTCTCTAAATTGCTAGGCCTAGTGCAACGAAATGCAAAAAGATTGGGTCCTTCTCGCTCTAGAATCTGATGCATACCAAACATTTATAGCTATGTGCAAAGATGAAAATTATATTTACCAGGAAATCTATGATGGTTAAAAAAAAGGGGACCAGAGGCATACATCTGCTTCCTGCCACAACGATATAACAGATACCAGATTAACTCTTTTGCCTCAAACTAAAGAATTGGATGAAATCTATGAAACAGTAGTTTTCAGACACTGGACAACATATAATACAGGACAGTGTTCCTTAAGAAAAAAGAAACAAATGCAGAAAGCCATATGATGCTCTGACCTACAGCCTGGGGAGATTTTTCTAGGTGAGGGGGAAAAGAAGAGGAACTCAAAGAGGCCAGCAGCAACCCCTCCAGTTGAGGAATTAGTATGCAAAATATTAAAAGTTATTATAGATAAAGGGAAAACCAGGTATGATGGTTTATAACTGTACATACTCAGGAGGCAGATACAAAAGAATCATGAGTTCAAGGCCAGCCTGAGCTACATAGAGTTCCAGAACAGCCTGGACTATGAGACCCTGCCTCAAAAAAACAAAACAAACAAACAAACAGAAGAAGAAGAAGAGGAAGAAGAGAAGGAAGGAAGGAAGGAAATATTTTAAGAAGAGATAAGGAAGATATAAAAATGACTTAAATTTCTATATATAGAGAAAAAGTATAGTGTCTAAATAAAATATACATTGCCAGATTATCAGTAGATTAGGTATTGTGGAAAGAAAGTGTATGCATGTGAAGGCACCTCAATGCGCTGTCCAAAAATGAATCACAGAAAAGAAACCAAGTCAAAAAATGAACACGGTCATTAGCAAGTTGAGAGAAAACTTCAATCAGCTTAATACATGTACAACTGAAGTCCCAGAAAGAGGGACCAATGGGCAACATTTTTTCAAATATTATGACAACTATAAACATACACTTAAGCTTAACAAATGCTGACTAAGAGAAAAAGGAAAAAAGCTATACTAAAAGGCAAAAGAAAACTATAAGAATAAAAAACAAATTGTAAAACCACTGACAACAGAAAGGGGGGAAAACCCTACATTATCCAAACTGGTAAAAAACAAACAAAGTGCTGAAACGCAAAATAAAAACTTGTCAACCTACAATTTTATACCCTGAGGAAGTATCTTTCATAATGCAGGGTTTTTTAGATCAGCCCACAAAAAATATGAAAGGAGGTCCTTTAAGTAGAATGGGGAAGAATCCCTGATTGAATTCCTCTACACAAAAGAGAAAAGAACGTTAAAGATGGTAATATGTGTATATATAAAAAAGACTTAAGAAAGAAAAAAGGCAGGCACTTAATGGTAATTCCAGTGACTAGGGAGATTGACCCCCACACGTCTGTCAGTTTGCCTCACTGTGGGGGCTTGTGTGTTGCGATGAGGCTGAAAGCTATGCCACCAGTATCTCAGATACCAGCAGGGTCACCCATGGTGGACAGGTTTCAGCTGAGCTTCTAGACTAAAACAGACCAGGGAGTAGGCACTGCCAAACCATTCCCAAAACAACTAGCCATTGAAAACCCTATGGATAGCAAAGAAACACTGTCAGAGTGCCGGAAAATGAGCATGGCAGGTTGGAAGGCACTTAAAAGACTATTGGGTAAGAGCTGCCTCCTCAAAGTAGTCTACCTTGATGATGGAAATGGAGTAAAGCCCCAGGGACCTCCACTTGCTGATGTGGCATGACTCAAAATGAGGAGAGGCAACTGTAAACATCCATTAATAATAATAGTAATAATGAATCTAGGAAAACTAGAAATCATTAAAAGAGAAAAGCAACACATAAACATTGACATTCTAGGCATCAGTGAGCTAAAATGGACTGGCATAGGCCATTTTGAGTCAGAGAATCATATGGTCTACTATGCTGGGAAGGACAAACTAAAGAGAAATGGGGTTGCATTCATTATCAAAAAAGACATCTCAAGACCTGTCTTGAAATACAATGTTGTCTGTGATAGAATAATATCTACACGCCTACAAGGAAAGCCAGTAAATATGACTATTATTCAAATTTATGCACCCACCACTAAGGCCACAAATGAAGAAAGAAAAGATTTCTACCAGGTTCTGCAATCGGAAATAGAACAAACATGCAATCAGGACGTACTGATAATTGCTGGTGACTGGAATGCAAAGGTTGGAAACAAAGAAGGCTCAGTAGTTGGAAAATAGGTCTTGGTGACAGAAACAATGCTGGAGATGGCATGACAGAATTTTGTCAGACCAATGACCTTTTCATTGCAAATACATTTTTTTACCAACATAAATGATGAATATACACATGGACTTCATCATATGAAACATACAGGAACAAAATTCACTACATATGTGGAAAGAGTTCATGGAAAAGCTCTATATCAAATGTCAGAACAAGACCAGGTGCTGATTGTGGATCAGAACATCAACTTCTCATATGTACGTTCAAATTGAAGCTGAAGAAAATTAGAACAAGTGTACAAGAGCCAAGGTATGACCTTGAGTATATCCCACCTGAGTTCAGAGACTATCTCAAGAATAGGTTTAATGCATTAGACAGAAATTATAGAAGACCAGACCAGTTGTGGCATGACATAAAAAATATCATTCAAGAAGAAAGCAAAAGGTTATTAAAAAGACATGAAAAAAAGAAGACCAAATTACATGTCAAAAGAGATGTTGGAACTTACCCTTGAAAGTTCAGCAGCTAAAGTAAAAGGAAGACATGATGAAGTTAAGGAACTACACAGGAGATTTCAAAAGGCAGCTCGAGAAGACAAAAACAAATATTATAATGACATGTGCAAAGAGCTGGAGGCAGAAAACCAAAAGGGAAGAAAATGCTCTGTGTTTCTCAAGCTTAAGGAAGTGAAGAAAAAATTCAAGCCTTGAGTGGCAATAGTGAAAGATTCTACAGGGAAAATATTAAGTGATGCAGGAAACATCAAAAGAAGATGGAAGGAATACAGAGTCATTATACAAAAAAGAATTGGTAGATGACCAACCATTCCAAGAGGTTGCATATGAAGAGGAACCAATGGTGTTGAAGGATGAAGTGGAAGCTGCCTTGAAAGAACTCGTGAAACACAAGGCTCCAGGAATTGATGGAATACCAATAGAATGTTTCAACAAACAGATGCAGCACTGGAGGTGTTAACATGTTTATGCTCACAGATTTGAAAAACAGGTACCTGGCCAACTGACTGGAAGAGATCCACATTTGTTCCTATTCCCCAAAAAGGGGATCCAGCTAAATGTGGAAACTATGAGACAACATCATTAACATCACACACAAGCAAAATTTTACTCAAGATCATTCAAAAGCGACTGTAGCAGTATTTAGACAGGGAATTACCGGAAAATCAAGTGGGACTCAGAAAAGGGTGGGGACCCAGGGACATCATTGCTGATGTCAGGTGGATAACAGCCAAAAGCAGAAAATATCAGAAAGATGTCTATCTATGTTTTATTAACTATGCAAAGGCATTTGACTGTGTGGATCATAACAAATTATGGATAACACTTCGGAAAATGGTAATACCTGAGCACCTAATTGTACTCATGAGGAATCTGTACATGAACCAGGGGGCAGTAGTTCGAATAGAACAAGGAAACACTGTCTGATTTAAAGTTGAGAAAGGTCTGAGTCAGGGCTGTATACTTGCACCATATCTCTTCAATTTCTGTGCTGAGCAAATAATCCGAGAAGCTGGACTTTATGACAAAGAACATGGCCTCAGTATTGGAGGAAGACTCATTAACCTGTGTTACGTAGATGACACAACTCTGCTTGCTGAAAGTGAAAAAGATTTAAAAGTTATTGATGAAGATCAAAGATCACAGCCTTCAATATGGGTTGCAACTAAATAGCAACAAAACAAAAATCCTTACGACTGGGTCAGTATACAACTTCACAATAAATGGAGAAAAGATTGAGGTTGTCCAAGATTTTGCTTTGCTCGGCTCTATAATCAACACCTGTGGAAGCAGCAGTCAAGAAATCAAAAGACACATTGCTCTAGGAAAAGCTGTGGCAAAAGATCTCTTTAGAGTACTGAAAAGTAAAGATGTCACATTGAAGACCAAGGTGCACCTGACTCACGAAAGCCGGACACTGAACAAGGGAGACAGGAGAAGAATTGATGCTTTTGAATTATGGTGCTAGAGACATCTATTGAATATACTATGGACTGCCAAAAGGACCAACAGATCTGTCCTCGAAGAAGTGCAACCAGACTGCTCCTTGGAAGCAAGGATGGCTAGACTGTGCCTTACGTATTTTGGACATGTAGTCAGGAGGGACCAATCCCTGGAGAAAGATATCATGTTTGGGTGAGTGGCAGGTCAATGAAAAAAAGGAAAACCTCCACCAGATGGATTGACACAGTGTCCGTAACAATGGGCTTAAACATAAATAAGATCATGTGCCTGGCACAGAATCAGGAAGTGTTTTGATCTGCTGTACATGGGGCCGCTATAAGTCGGACGCAACTCAACAGTACCTAACAACAACAACAGGGAGGTTGAGGCCAGAGGCGGCCTGTGCAACTTAGTGAGAGCTTCTCATAAAATTTAAAACACAAGAAAATAAGGGGAGTGGATGAGTAGCTAGCAGGGTGCAGCTCAGTGGTAGAGCACATGTAGCAGGCTCTGGTTCAAACTCCCAGCACCCCAAATAAGAAAAGGAAAAAAAAATTGGGCAAAGTAAAGTTCAGAGAAAGATTTCACAGCAAAAAATATACATAATACCAAGAATAAAAAAGTCCATTTTGTAATAATAGTAAGAGTAAATTCATCAACAGGACATAATTATAAATGTTAATGTATTTCATAATAGAGAAATGGACAAATCTACAAATTATAGTTGGAGATATCAGCTCCCCTCTTACAATAATTAATAGAATGGTGTCATTGTTAGGTGCCATGGAGTTGAGTCCAACTCATAGAAACCATATATATAACAGACTGGAACACTATCAGACACTGTGCCATGCCCAGGACTATTGTCAGTGCTTTTCTGCTATTAGTAGAATTTTCAATGGCTGATTGTTTGGGGAGTGGGCTGCTGGATCCTTCTCCCAAGCCTACAGCACCCAGTATTCCCAGACAGTCTCTCATCTAAGGACTAACCAGGTCCAATCCTGCTTAGCTTCAGAGATCTGACAAGATCAGACACCAGGGTGGTATGGGTGTAGACTCTTAACAGAATGAGTAGAAAGAAAATCAACAAGAACATGGAAGATTTAAACAATACTGTCAACTAACTCTCTCTTTTAAATTTAAAGAGCTCCTAATCTGAATAGCTTATAGACTGATAAGTACTTATCTAAGAAGAGGAAACTCAAGAATTATCAGACAAAAGCAAAAATTCTAATGCTTCAAATGTGCTAGCAATTTTAGAAAAATCCTTCCTTACAGAAATGGCCAGTGATAGTTTTACAAATTCCATCATGTTTGGCTAGAAATTTATAATGTTTTCAAAATGCATTAATATAAACTCTTGAAATATTTTTAATAATTGAAAAATAAATGCAGAATTATGTAAGAATCGAAGTGTCACATAACTCACCTAATTAAAGCAAATTCTTGATGAAATTAGAATTGGTTTGAGAATTTTAATTTTAAAAATAGCTATATGACTTTTTCTAATCTTATCACAGTATAAAATACAATGCCAGTATAACATTTCTCAACCTTTTAAATCTTCTATTCAGGCTCTACTAGTTACATATATTATCATTGCTTCCACAAACTATTTAAAGTTATTAGAACTTATATCTTTATCAAAGGCTTGACTGAACTTCAGATGGTGCTAGAATTCATTTGAAGTTAGTAACTCTCTCCACCCTCTTAGAAAATTTTAAATGTCATCTCTTTGAAAATGTGTTGCTCTGTAATGTTGACCTAAATATAATTTCTATGATTCTTAATTTACCTTAAGATACTATACAAAGTTCAATTAAGATGGCAAACTTAATGTGGTATATGAATTATTTTATAACATAGTAACAGAACACAAAGATAATATATTTCAAAGTAAAGTTGAAAATGTTAACTTGTGATCAAAACTTATGTATAAATATGTATGTAAAATATATTGAAATCAACAAAGAAAGCTGATGAATTGAACCGTCTACAACCAGCTGTTGAGGAGAATGTTTGAGAATATAAAAAATTATTCTGTCCCTTCAGTACCCAGCCTGGCAGGCAAAGGTTCCTTATCTCCACAGAACATTCTCACTTCCTAAGAGACAGTTAACTCTTTGAGGTCGGTGTTTTTTCTCAGGCTGTTCAATAGTTTTTTAAAACAAATATTTCTCATTTCTGAAAGAAGTTAGATTTCCCAATAATCATTGTTTCTTGTAGCTATGCTTTAGATATTGTCACTCTAAACCAAAACCATAATCATTTCTGGTCTTAGACACCTATGCCTTATGCTTATATTTTGTTATAATGACTAGTCTCCTGGCAATGCTTTATGCTTCTGTCTTCACAAATTTGGACCTTAAGAATCACAAAATTGTTTGCTAAGATATAGTTTACAACCAAACTGTCTTTGGTGTTCACCAGATAGCCACAAGGTAGCACTATTGCACAAGGAGGATATTAAGTATGACTAGATAACAACAGATATGCAAGATATACAGTGTCTGCAACAATGGGCTCAAACATAAAAAGATCGAATGCACACCACAGCATTGGGTACTGTTGGGTTTCGATGTACTCAATCAAGTCCAGTGTGATGGCACCTAATAACAATAGATATGAAGTGTACTCTCCATACCTCTAATTAGCTCAACTCTAAAGAGCTGGCCTATTTAACAATCCCATAAAATGGGAAGTGCCATTAAATCAGTAAGAGAAGTTCAACATCGTGGTCAGTAATTTATACGCAAGGTGTAACTAATAATGAATATGACTCAACCCTTGTAACACTTCTCAGAATGAAAACATATTCACAATCCTATACAAGTGTTTTCCACAAACGTAGTCAATTTGGTTCTTTCTGGTGAATTCCATGTAGATAGTTGCCATTGATGTTGGTGAAAAAATGTATTTGCAATGAAAAGGTCACTGGTCTGACAAAATTCTATCATGAGATCTCCAGCATCATTTCTGTCACCAATACCATATTTCCAACTACTGAGCCTTCTTCTTTGTTTTCAACTTTTGCATTCCAGTCACCAGTAATTATCCGTACATCCTGATTGCATGTTGGATCTATTTCAGATAGCAGAAGCTGTTAAAAATCTTCCCAATCTTTATGTGTAGCCTTAGCAGTGGGTGTGTAAATTTGAGTAACCATCCAACCATCCATATTAACTGGCCTTCCTTGTAGGCGTATGGCTATTATTCTAACACTGACAGCATTGTACTTGAGGACAGAGCTTGAGATGTCTTTTTTCATGATGTATGCAACTCCATTTCTCTTTAATCTGTCATTCCAGGAATAGTAGACCACATACTTATCTCATTCAAAATGGCCCATGTCAGTCCATTTTAGCTCACTGATGCCTATAATGTCGATGTTTATGCGCTCCATTTCCCTTCTGATGATTTCTAATTTTCCTAGATTCATACTATGTGCATTCCACATTCCAATTATTAATGGATGTTTACAGTTATTCCTATTCATTTTGAGTGCCACATGAGCAAATGGAGGTCCCTGAGGATTTACTCCATTCCCATCATTAAGGCTGACTACTTTGAGGTGGCAACTCTTCCCTGGTCGTCTTTTGAGTGTCTTCAACCTGTGGGGCTCATTTCCAGCACTATATCTGACAGTGCTTCTCTGCTATCCCCAGGGTTTTAAATAGCTAATTGTTTCGGGAATGGGTTAGCCATGTCCTTCTCCCTAGGCTGTCTTAGTATGGAAGCTCAGCTGAAACCTGTCCAACATGGGTGACTATGATGGTATTTGTAACACCAGTGGCATCGTTTCAGCATCACAGCAACATGCAAGCCCCCAGAGTACAGCAAATTGACATAAAAGATGACTATACACATGGAAATCACCAGATGGAACATTTTTGTGTTTTTGTTAGGTGCCGTTGAGGTATGCAACTCATAGTGACCCTACGTACAACAGTCAAAACAGTATTGCTACTGTTTCTCTACTATTCATAAGGTTTTCAATGGCAGATTGTTTTGGGGGAGTGGGTAGCTAGGTCCTTCTCCAAAGCCTACACTACCTGGTGTTCCCATGTGGTCTCCCATCCAAGTACTAACCAGGCCTGACCCTGTTTAGCTTCCAAAATCTGATAGGATCGGACACCACAGTGGTATGGCTACAAGCAGATGGAACATACAGGAATCAAATTGACTACAATTGTGGAAAGAGATGATAGAAAAGCTCAATATCAAAAGTTAGAACAAGACCAGGAGCTGATTGTGGATCAGACCATCAATGGTCATATGCAAGTTCAAACTGAAACTGAAGAAAATTAGAACAAACATACGAGAGTGAAGGTAATGACCTTGAGTATATCCCATCTGTGTTTAGAGACCACCTCAAGAAAAAGTTTGGTGCATTAGATACTACTGATTGAGAATCAGATGAGTTGTGGCATGACATCAAAGACATCACTAATGAAGAAAGCAAAAAGTTATTTAAAAGAAAGGAAAAAAAGAAAAGACCAAATTATACGATAAAAGAGACTCTGAAACTTGCCCTTGAACGTCAAGCAGCTAAAATAAAAGAAAGACACAACAAAGTTAAACAATTAAACAGAAGATTTCAAAGGGCGGCTTGAGAAGATAAAATCAAATATTAAAATGACACGTGCAAAGAGCTGGCAATAGAAAACCAAAAGGGAAGAACATGCTCTGTTTTTCTCAAGCTTAAAGAATGGAAGAAAAAAATTCAAGCCTCGAGTGGCAATAGTGAAGGATTCTAAAGATAAAAGACTGAACAACCCAGGAAACATCAAAAGAAGATGGGAAGAATAAAGAGCCATTATACCAAAAAGAATTGGTGGATGACTAACCATTTCAAGAGGCTGCATATGAAGAGGAACAAATGGTACTAAAGGACAAAGTGAAAGTTTTCTTGAAGGAATTGGTGAAACAAACAGCTCCAGGAATTGATGGAATACCAGTGGAGATGTTTCAACTAACTGAGGCAGCACTAGAGGTGCTCACTTGTTTTTGCCAAGAGACTTGGAAAACAGGTACCTGGCCAACTTACTGGAAGAGATCTATATTTGTTCCTGTTCCCAAGAAAGGGGAGCCAACTGAATGTGGATATTATCAAACAATATCATTAATATCTTACGCAAGTAAAATTTTTCTAAAGATTATTCAAAAGGCACTGCAGCAGTATATAGTCAGGGAACTGCAGGATAATCAAGTTGGATTTAGAAGAGGGTGTGGAACAGGGACATCATTGCTGATGTCAGATAGACATAAGCCAAAAGCAGAGAATATCAGAAAGATGTCTATCTATGTTTTATTGACTACACAAAACCATTTCACTGTGTGGATCATAAAAAATTCTGGATAACACTGTAACAAATGGGAATACTAGAGCACTTAATTATACTCATGAGGAATCTGTACATGGACCAGGAGGCAGTTGTTCGAACACAACAAGGAAACTGCCTGGGTTAAAGTCAAGAAAGGTGTATGTCAGGGCTGTATCATATCCTTTCACTGTACATGTTCAATCTCTTTGCTGAGCAAATAATACAAGAAGCTGGACTTTATGAAGAAGAACACAGCATCAAGATTGGAAGAAGACTCATTAACAACCTCTGTTATGCAGATGACACAACTCTGCTAGCTACAAGTGAAAAGGATTTGAAGCATTTAACTAATGAAGATCAAACACATAGCCTTCAGTATGGATTGTGCCTCCACATCAAGAAAACAAAAGTCCTTACAAATGGGTCACAACACAACTTTATGATAAATGGAGAAACAATTGAGGTTGTCCAAGATTATTTTTACTTTTACTTGATTCTATAATCAATACTCACACAAGCAGCAGTCAAGAAATCAAAAGATGCATTGCACTGGGAAAAGCTGTTGCAAAAGACCTCCTTAAAGTGGTGAAAGGTAAAGAAGTCACACTGAACATGAAGGTACATCTGACTCATGCCATGGTATTTTCAGTTGCATCATACAGTTGTGAAAGCATGACACTGAATAAGGGAGACAGGAGAAGAATTGATGCTTTTGAATTATGGTGCTGGAAATGAATATTGAATATACCATGGACTGCCAAAAGAACCAACAGATCTGTCCCACTAGAAGTGCAACCAGAGTGCTCTTTGGAAGCAAGGATGGCTAGACTGCATCTCACATGTTTTGTACATACTGTCAGGAGCAACTAGTTCCTGGAGAAGGACATCATGTTTGGAAGAGTGGCAGATCAATGAAAAAAAGGAAGACCCTCAACAAGACAGATTGACACAGTGGCTGCAACAATGGACTTAAACATAAAAAAGATTGTGTACCTGGCACAGAATCAGGGAGTTTTTTATTCTGTTGTACACAGAGTCGCTATGAGTCAGACCCAACTAGATGGTACCTAATAACAACAATAACATGTTTTGTTGTTAGGTGCCGTCCAGTCAGTATCCGACTCATAGCGGCCCTACGTACAACAGGTGAAACACTATTGTCAGTGCTTCTCTGCTATTCATAGGGTTTTCAATGGCAGATTGATTGGGAGGGGGTTGCCAGGTCCTTCTCCCAAGCCTACAGTATTTGGTGTTCCCAGGCGGTCTCCCATCCAAGTACTAACCAGGCCCGACCCTGCTTAGCTTCTGAGATCTGATGGGATCAGATGCCACAGGGCTACAGCTGCAGGCCAACAACAACATGTAAGTGCTAAATTGTCCCAACAAGTGTGAACAACATGTTTCCCATGATTATGTCACTAAGTATAAAATACTCTTGTTAAATGGTGGCAATTTTAAGACACACTTTATGAAAGTTCCTAGAGATTCATTAATGCCTTTAGGTCAATAAGGCTCATGCCCTCAAAGATAACCAATAACTAAATCATATCAATTAGTTCTATATTTTATCCCAATAGGGCATTTCAATCTGGCAATGCTAATTATAATAATTAATTAACCATCAGTCTTTTTACAAGTGGTTCCTAATTTTCCTTCAAGCTTATCTAAAGGTGTTGCCCATTAACTAGAGATCAGAAAACTGAGTCCTTAGGAAAAAACATCAAAAGAATAATGGCCCCAGCAAAAGATTAGTCAGCATTCTTGAGCATTACTGATGCTACAGAAAAACAAATCAAGTTTCCTTCCCAGGGTAATTCAACAATACTGCCACCAAGACAAAACCATCAGACAGACAGTACCAGGAACTGAGTCAGTATTTACAGGACTCAATATTCCCAAATCAGACATTTTGCAAAAGCATGCTCTGACCAATGGAATAAGAATTAACTCTGCAAGACTAAATGAACCTGATGAGAGAAATTTAATAGTTATCTTGAGATAATAAAATTACTTTCTTAATTTTTCACTGAGCCTAACTGTGGCTGCCTGTACCTGTACCACTGTGGAGTCCAATCCTGTCAGGTCTCAGAGCTAAGCAGGGTCAAGCCTGGTTAGTCCTTGAATGGGAGATCACCTGGGAGCACCAAGTGCTGCAGACTTGGGAGAAGGACTTGGCAACCCACTCCCAAAAAACAATCAATCAGCCACTGAAAACCCTATGAATAGAGGAGAAGCACAATAATAGTGTTTTGCCTGTTGGACATAGGGTCTCTATGAGTCAGACACAGACTTTAAAGCACCTAACAACTGTGGCTGGTTATACTTGGGCAAATTAAAATGAAAACTCTTTAAATGGTGTGTATTCCCTACTGATTCCTCATAATTCAGCAAAAATATGCTCGGAGAAATCTTAACATAGCCTATAAGCTATGACAAGTTATATTTTCCAAACAAAATATTGTACTTTCCAACAATATCTCCCATCCTACATGCTTTTTGCCAACTTTATCATGACACACCCCCAAGAGGCACAATCGAGAGCAAGCACACTCAATACATAGCCCACGGGCTGCATGTGACCCAGGACAGCTCGTAATGTGGCCACATAAACTCTTATAACGTGTTTTATAGCATTTATTTTCTTCGTGACCCCCTTTATTATGTATATACACTAACTGTATTATATAATTCATGTGCGGTTCACAACAATTCCTCTCTACTCAATGTGTCCCAGGGAAACCGAAAGATTGGACATTCTTGTCTACAGATTGGGAATGTAGGTCACTGTCAGAATGCTAGCCTAGTGTGCATGAGGTCCTGGGCTCAAACTCCAGCAATGGGGTGGAGGGAGAATCCATTCCCTCCCCTTAAACCAGAGCAGATTTATGATTGCTTTTGTAGTTGTTTGTTTGTTTGTTTGAGATAAGTTCTCACTGTATAGCCAGGCTTGCCTCAAACTTGCAATTCTCCTGCCTCTGCCTCTCTAGTGCTGGGATTCATGCATACCACGCTCAGCATCATGACTGGTTTGAACCACAGAATACAGTTAAACTGTATGAATCCTAAAGTTAGACCATAAAAAAGACATCAGTTTCTGCCTGGTTTTTACCCAAAACATTCACCCTGGGGGAAAAGAGTTACCATATAAGAAGTCCAATTACTTTGATAGTGTTCTAATCTATAGTCCCAGCTGAGTCAAGCCTCCTAGCCAACACCTGCTATGCCACCAGACCAGGGAGAGAAGCCATCTTGGATCTTCCATACCAGACCAACCACCAGCAATGTATCACTAAGTGACCTCAACAATGGCATGAGGAACAAAAGGATTATTCACTTCAGTCCTGGAAAACTTCCTAATTTGCAGAACTTGTGAATATCTAAAATAGTTGTTGCTATACCTCAGTAAGTTTGGGGTGGTTTGTTATGCAGCAATAGTAACTGGAACATAAACTAGTATATCAATAAATAAATGTAAAAAGGTAATTGTGTAGAAAATGTAACATATTGATTGACCTTGTCTGTAAAATTAATCAGAACAATGGCTAAATATTATATAACATGTCTTTATTGAGTTCTTTATTTTACATGGCAATTTAATTATTTGCACTGGCTCAGTAACAATCTATCTTTTTCTTTACCAGGATATAATTAGATAAAGCAAATCTGTAACTATGACCGTGCCGGAAATGTTTCATTAAATGATAAATCTCATTTAATTAGGCATGACAAGCCCACTAGTAAAGAAAAGGCCTGGCACTCCCTTATGTGGAAACAGGGCTTCAAGGACCTCCCAGGAAACGATCCTGGGACCTGCAACCCTGATTTTTGGAGTCTCAGGTGGTTTTTGTTTTGTTTTTTTCCATACTGGGGTTGCCGAATCCAGGGCCTCACACATGCTAGGCAAGTACTCTACCACTGAGCTGTGGCACCCCCAGCCTCTTTCTGATTTTTCATTTTGAGACAGGGTCTCACCAAGTTGTGCAGGCTGCATCTGGCCTCAAACTTATGATCCTCCTGCCTCTGCCTCAAGAGTTGCTGGGATTACAGGCATGCACCATGCACTTGGCTTGCATTCTATTTCATAGGCAGTACAAAATTTTACTTTTAAACCAGGGTGATGCACCCCTTTAATCCCAGTGACTCAGGAGGTGAAAGCAGGAGGACTGCCATGTTTCTGGCCAGAGGCAGCCTGTGTAGTGAGACCCTGTCTCAAAATACAAAGTAAAAAATGGGCTAGAAGTATGGCTCAGTGGTTGAGCACTTGCAAAAAGCATGCTTGAGGCCACAGGTTCAACTCCCCAGTACTGAAAAAACAAAAAAGTTACTTTCTGGAATGCCAAGAACAGTGTGAAATGTGGAGATCTTAGAGCAAGACCATACCTTTATAGTTATAGGTACTATAGGCACACCCAGCAGAGGCACACTGGATGGGCTTTTGTTCCTGACCTTAGAACATATCAACTCTAAGGGCAATAAAAATATTTCTGGCATTACAGAAGTAATTTAAAAAATATAACGCTAGAAGCCATATTGAGATTAACTCTCTAATCCTAATATTGTGTGGTTCTAGTTTCATTAAATATTGAAAAAAAAGGTCTTTGTGTTTAGTATTGCCTTTTATTGCCCTTACATAAATAAAACAGACTAAATATAACAGGGCATCAGATTAATGATACTGTTACTGCATCAGAAAATTATAGAATAAATTTAGTCAAGTCCAAATTGTTAACTGCACAGGAAGGACCAAAAAAGTGAAAGGGACTTTTTTTTTTTTTTTTTTTTTGCCTTATCCTATTCCTCTGTTAACTATAGATTAGGAAGACACATTTCTAAAAGCTTTGCATTTCAAGAGATGAAACTATAGAATTACAGGGCTATCCTAAAGCTTTATACCTTTAGATAAATTACAAAAAAAGTGAAACATCTTGGTTTGTTTGTTTTTAATCAAATCTAATTAAAGTGCATCCAATCAGATTTATTGACTGCCACATAACAGCATGAAGTGTAAATATCACCATTGCTAAATTCTGTGAGCAAACTGGTTGTTCTGTAAGCTAGTCTCCTTTGTATTATGCTGTATTGCAAATAAAAACTCATCTCAACATTCAAAAATTAGGACTTTTTTCTTATGCAAGTCAAAATTGGCAAAAATACTTTTATATAAATAATCCTGGCTGCCAATGATAATAAAATAAGCTTATTATAAGTGTTATGACTTTCAGCTTATATTAATTCAATGCATAACAGGTATTCCTACAAAGATTTGTAATTTCATGAAAAGAAGTCAATCATGATGAAGTACTTATCCATTGTTGGTGAAACATTTAGCTCCCTACTAAACTATACGTAATATGTAATACTTTTAAATTTTTTCTGAAGAACTTTGGCTTTGATGAGTAGGTTGCCCTTCACACTCAACAAATTTCTTCCAACAGTATAAAATATCTAAGTTTGCACAGTGACTGGAGAGTTAAAACACAGGAGAAGTCAAGAAGACATCCCCATTTTTCTTCCATTGGCAGATAGTTTCTTCTTTAATATCCTCTTTTCTTCTTCCCTTCTTTCCATCAGGAAAAGTAGGGATAAGTTTAACCCACTGGAGCAAGTTTACTTGCTGCACTAGAAGACAAGACTTATGTCACTTTCAATTCTTGTCTGAATGGAGACAAATTAGTTACAGGAGGGGGTTCCCGAGAAAGAGACCTCAAAAGACTTGCGTATGGCTTAGACCGTGTCCTTGGACTTAAACACAGTACTTAGCTCCTTCCCAATGGGGTGTGAGTGATCCATGATGGAATAAGTAGTATCATAATTAGTCAAATTAATACTGGTTGCTTATGTAATGAAGTGCTTATTGAAGAAGTCCCTTAAGAGACCAAATGGCTACTATACTTGACTTTGACAGAAATGAAGGATACAAAGACTGTGGTATGCTAAGTTTCTTCTCAATGTACTGGAGCACATTCAGAAAGAAAATGATATGGTCAGGTCATTAAACTTTCAACTCACATTTACTATGAGAGAAACAGAGAATTTCTATGGTGGCCCTAAAACTTTTATGTCTTATAGTCATGGAGCTCATCTTAGTGTAACATATTTAAATGTACCAACTACAGGATTATAATGTAAGTTGAATTTCAGGACTCACCCTGTCTCATGTGTGAAAATGAAAGTACTGAATGACAACTGGTGAGATGCCGAGACTTGGGATGGGATACCTAGATGGACTCAGCTGAAGCTGAGAAACTTGAACCCCAAGCTATCTGAGCCTCTCTTGACAGTTCAAATACAAATGACCTGCTCTCTAAGTCCCTCAGATTGGTCTTCCCCGCCTGTAATAGCACCATCATAACAACAGCAGTGGTTTTCTTAAAAGAGAGTTACTCTTCTCATGACCCAACTCAACCATATCCTACTGCTCCCCACAACAGGGTTAGACCACACCATGCTCTGGGGAACAAGTACACAGTCTGATCCACAAGCTAATAACTTAGACACAAAAGTAATTGCAAAATTTGCTACTTGGTATTGACCGAAAGAGAAAAATGGATTTTATGAGTGCCAGACCAAGGAAAACAGACTATAACACTCGTATGGGCCTAATTTTTTTTTAATATGATTCCCTTACCAGAGAATTAGGATTCAACGGTTAGTTCATTTAGCTGGAAAGGGCTCAAACAGCTAACTTGGTTGGCTGACAGAAATCTGGGCTCCATGAAAGTCTACACTTAGTGAGACTGGGAGGCCAAAACTCCAGCACAAGGTAAAGACAAAGATTCAGAGTTTTAAGGAAATCAGAATTTCGGTGTAATTTATCATATACAACTTGCATATACACAATCCCTCCATCATTACACTCAAAGGGCCCACGAGATACCTTCTTCACTAAGTCTCCATCTTCATTACTGCAATGCCATTATAGAGCAACAGGTTATTATTCTGGTCTCCTTATCACCCTGCTAATCACAAAATTCACCACACTGCCACAAAGTAAGAAGCTCTGCACTGTTCTCTCTCTCTCTAGCTCTTTGTTTTCTTTGTGGCACTTAGTACAAAATGTAACTACTTATTTGTCCACTTCTTTTTGTTGTTTTGGTCTCAGTTTTCTATCCATTTGTTTTCACTGTGTCCTCCACTATAAATAAGTTCCATGAGAACAGACTGTATCCACCTAGTTCACCTCTGTGTCTCAACTGCCTAGCCTAGTACCTAGGACACAGGCATTCAATAAAGACATGTTTGAGGCATAACCAAAGAAATGTGGAGTTCACCTGTCTTTGTCAACATTAAATCCTGGTCCCTCCCTTCTTCTGGAATAGACAGGTTTGTATAGTCATTATTCTGCTGAAGAGATGATTCACATTTCAGTTAAAAAACCTGTCTTAACTTCTAAGTCTCCTGTGTATTTCTTCAGCTTATGACATGGTCTGTTGATATCATCTCTCCTATTAAATTCATGGGAGAAGGATGTGGCAGTCCACTCAACAAAGAAATCCTGAAATAATTAGCCACTGCAAACCCTATGAGGGTCTCTATGAGTCAGACTTGACTCGAGGGCATCTAACAACAACAATAACAATTAAATTCATATTATGCCCAGAAAAAAATTTTTTTTCAGAATTTTCAACATGGAAAAAAAAATTCCTCTTCATAAAGGTCAATTCAGTGCCTTTATCATCTGTTCCTTCACGAAAACATCTGAACAGGATCCTGCCTTTCCAAGATCACATTTCTGCCAATAGTCACATGGCACCTCAAATTCATAAGCTAACCAAATTTTCAAATAGCATCATTAAACTGTATCTTCTGACTCACTGAGCAAATTCTGTACAGGCTGGAGCACTTACTAAGAGTGTCATTAGGCAGTTCTTTTATTTCTATATAAGGAGATGGTGAACTAATTCACATAACAGTATCTCAAAATTCAACATTCTATTCAATCAAAAGCTTCCATTTGCTCCCTGTGAACCTTTACTAGTAGCAACTACCAGTTGTTTTCATTAAAAGTGAACTTCCACACATACAAACATAACATTCCTATCAATTTAAGAGTTATCATATACATAACTATAAGTAGCTAAGAATGAAACAGTACTAAGATCCAGGTAGTATGTTAAGCTGGCCTCCTTTCTTGTAACTACCTCAGGCTCATTAGTGTCATGGCTTAATTCAAATTAACACCTCAGCAAAACTGCAAAATACTCTTATCTTGGCCCTTCAGGACTGTGTTTCCATAGTTGAGATCTTGAAATCCTTAAATGTCAAAATATCTACTCAGTATCTATATACACTCTGCTCAGTTTTGTAAACATCTGTGCTCTCAAAGTTTGAAAAACATTATTTTTTCTACTTATTAGTAAGACTCGCCAATAAAAATCTAGTGTGTGTGCTAGGTGTAGCTCCATGGTGAAGTGCATGCTTAGCATGCATGAGGCCCTTTGTTCAATCCTTGTACCAAAAACAAAAATTTAAAAATTAAAAATAAATCTGTTTTTTATTTAAAGATGAAGTATATATGTAATCTGTTCAATGAGCCCAACTATAGTCTGGAGAAAAATAACAACAAAATCATATATCTCATAAGGATGTTAGAAGGATAAAAGATGGCACATGTAAAGGAATGAATGAATAATAAAATACTATATAAATGTTAGTAGTAGGTGGAAGAATTAATAATAAAATATAGATGATCTCTCATCTAAATTGGGAAAATTTGCTACTTGGGTTCTTAGTATAGTTAAAATAAGGAATCATACAGCTAACTAGATATTGTAACCATTTTATTTTAGTTTAAACCAGGTATAAACGTATGCAGTCACCAATACTCAGTTGTAGGGTCAAGGCTGTGTCTTTGACACTGGATATGCAGATTGGAATTCCATAGTCTCTTGCATGTACTACACCATCCATGCATCCTTGAGGATTGCAGTTTCAGTTCTTTTAAAGTAAAGAACAATCTTTACATATAGGAAACAATCAGAGAACAAATTTCTTCTCACTTTTTACAAGTTTTCCACCAGAGTGCTCCTTGGAAGCAAAAATGGCCAAACTGCGTCTTACATATTTCGGACATGTAGTCAGGAGAGAACAATCCCTGGAGAAGGACATCATGTTTGGAAGAGTGGCAGGTCAACGGAAAAGAGGAAAACCCTCCACCAGATGGATTAACACAGTGTCTGCAACAATGGGCTTAAACATAAATAAGATGGTTT